>JALRME010000079.1:0-54948 GCA_026120035.1 Coleophoma eucalyptorum | reverse complement strand
ATATTTCCCAACTGCCTTTGTACGAGTATATTTATTGAAGTGCTCTAACCATTCTAGAGATATTTCGTTATCTGTCCAGCCATTTTCGGACACACCGGCTCTCCAGCCAGCTGGGAATTGCTCTCGAGGGTACCAGGAATCCAGGTGATTTTTGCCTTTGAAAACGATATACGGAGGAATAGCCCAACCTTGTGAATTAACTCCCTGAATAACCGTAACCCATTCTCGATTACCAGGCTGACGTAGCTTTGGTCTGGTCATACGGTCGGAGCTCGTAACAACGATGGTAGTTCCAATTTGTCCCATCAAAAACCCAGTCTCGTCAAAGTTATAGATATCCTCGACGCGTATCCCAAATTTCGTGATAAAATTCGCTACAAGCTTAAACCAAGCTTGAATCTTTACTAGATCCTCACAGAGTGCTCACTGATTATCGTACGAACGTGTTTGACATGTTTTCAGTTGTGGTTGTCGTTTTATAAAGTTCGTAGCCCATTTCTTTCCAACAGGTAACGCGTCGCGTTCACGAAGGAGGAGATTGGCCATATCTTCAACACTACTAATCCGTACGGGAAATCCTTGGGAATCTAAGTCCAGTAGTCTTTGAACAATAGTCTCTTCTTCTAGATTTGTAAGCTTTCGTGATTTGACTGTTATATTTGCTTGAGAAGGTTTCCCAGTATAACGACGCCTTAGGGTCGTACGAGGCGCGTTATATATATCTGCAGCCTTCCTAACACTAAGTGTTGGGTCATTTTCGAGAGCCTGGAGGGCAAGGATAATACGACTTTCATTTGAAGTAGATTCCATAACTGGTTGTTAAGAAAATGAATATATAAAATAAAAGTCGCGATTTCTTTACTCAGGTGGGCCATTCGCTTGTCCGGGCCATCCGCTTATCCCGCACGTTAACACGTCAAGGTATTGTTACAGTACGCACTACATCTACTTGAGTACTATGAACGACAGCACATTATCAACCGGTCTTGCAATTGTTTGCCATCCTCCCATGTCACGGATGTAGTTCTTCGATTCTTTCCCAACGCTGGGGATGGAACGGAGAAGGTGTGGAACGGAGAAGAAGTATGCAGGTGGGCATCGTGCCTTGCAATAAGCAATGGAATGTCTCATGCAATCTCGGGCTGGGTTGCCAGTCGCCGGATCTATACAGGCCTGATTTACAAAACAGCAAAATATTGCTCAGTATGTTTACCATCACAACTCGATGAATCGTCTACTCCGTTTCATATCCTGTCGGAAATATACTTTGTACGAGAGTTGAAAGATGCTTGTATTTACCCTTCGTATTTCCAGCCAGTTTCTCATATACATCGGAAATACATGCCGTCATTTGCATCTGATTGGGTTGTCATTGGAGGTTCTTTCGGCTCCAGTGAGCTTGGTGTGGGTGGCCGTCCTCTTAGAGAGCCTCGGGCAGAGGGACGTGGAACACAAACCTTTTTGCAGATTCATGATTTGTTGAGCGAGAACTGACAGACAATCTAACTAGATCATCGCGGTCCAACAATGACAGCTCAAGGGAGAAAACAGGGGTGGGGCTTACAAAGAACTTCGCTGCTTTCTGTTTTATCGTGGTAAAGGCAGAAGGATATTGGCAGGTTGGACATTGCGATTCGATACTGCAAAAATCTATTACATGAATGAATATCGCCAAAAACTTCCGTCCAATCATTCACCCTCAATCTAGGTGTTGAGGAATGATAAGGTCTACCTGTGAAAGGCGCATTTAAGCTTGCTAAATAAGTCATTGTGGCCATTCGTGCCAGTCAAGCGCACGTTAGCAATAGTAATAACTTATTGGTGGGTTTTCTTTGCACTCTTTGCCATGTTGTCATATCGAAATCTTTGTTGTAGTGCGAATCGTTGGATGATCCCCTATGCACCTAGACGTCACCGGAAACCTTGCCCGTTTGCCGACCGAGCTAGCTACAGTCTCTAGAATTACATTGGCTCCGCAATGTGGGCTGAACGTCATATGTAGATCTCAATATCCTGTGTGTGCTTGACGGACGTTGCTCCGGTCTTTCAATCGTATTTAAAACTTTCCCATCTCTAACTACTGTCTAATTCTTAATTCTTCCTCTAGTGCTAACTTCTTTCAAACTTCCGACATTACGCAGCCTAGACCACCCACCACTTTTCGCACGGCAATGCAATGCGACAAACTACCAAAGCCACTGAACAAGGCCTATCACGACTATTGAGTTAAGCTCCATAGGATTGAGTTATTATTGCCAATCACGATTGCCAGGTCCTGTTCTCGGAAGCCCTACCTTTATTCACAGGCAAAAAGTGTATGCCGAGTATGTCAGAGCCTACGTTTGTTCTTCTATAGATACTTATAATGATTGCTAATACACGCGAAGTATCTTAGGCTCCGGATGAAGGATTACATCTCGTCTCGTAACGGGTAATGATTATGCTGCAAAAGTCCTGTCCACAACCCGACAACCGTGCATCACATCCTTGCTCACCTGGCATCTTTACACCAGCAAACAAGAAGCGAACTTGCTACCCAGCTTCCAGACACGAGCAGTAATTATTCCTCTTACAAAATGGACATATTCCAGGAAAGGGATTTTCAAGATACTATCGATCCAGCTCTTATGTTCAATCCAGCTTTTGGTATCGACCAGGGGATGACTGTTAAGGATCTTGAGAACTGGCAGCAGATGATTGATGATAGCTTGTCCTGTTTCTTATATCCTAGAGGGCTTCAACCAAGTAGCTTTGCGCCTGGTTTGACTGAAGGTGACTTAAGTGCACTGGACCAGCACTGTCAAGTACTAGGAGACCAAAACTTGTTCTTCTCACAACTCCCTAGTGCAGCTGAATCTACTGGTGAAAATAACATTAAATCCTACGAAGATCCTGGCCTTGCCAGCAATATGGCGGAGAACATCTGGAAGCAACCAAGCCTAACCAAGGAAGATGCGAAAGCCAACAACGAAATTAGGAACACAGCAGCGGTGAAGAAGCGACGAAACCGAAAACACAAGCAGCTTTCAGAAAATGAAGCCAGAGCCAGGCATAAAAGATTCCTTGAACGCAACAAAGCTGCAGCTAGTAAATGCAGAGCTAAAAAAAAGGAATCTACTAGAGTTTTGGAGAATCGTCTCCGAGGATACCAGGCTGAGAGGGAAAAAATGGAGTATGATGTGACAGAACTGATAGGAGAAATTAACAAATATAAAGGCCTGTTGATAAGTCATGCTAGCTGCCAAAACGAAGCTATCGATATCTGGCTAGCAGCTACGACAAATACCATAGCGGGGCAAGCAAGCAACAATGCTAGCTGGGCTACAAGGGCGAAAGCATCACCAAGCAATACATCCCGACCACTGTTAAAAGACGATCTAAGATCAAAAGGCGATTTATCTGCTACGATTCAAAGTGATGATGCAGGTATCACATCTTCATCTCAGAAGTCGTCTGACGATACATCATGCATCGTTACACTACATCAGCAACAAGTAGATAAACTCCGTCCGTAGATGATACAGTATTTATCACCCTATGTCACCGAAAGTCTCAGCCAATTTCTATGTTGGATAGATCACTAGCTGTTGAAGACTAAGTCTAACTTACTCCTTTTTTCTGCTGGAGTAAGTAACAGGGCGTTGCATAGAGGGATAATTGTCATGAATGTAGGGAACATATCTGTAGGAGACATTTCGCAAGCTGACTTATCTTTTTGAAAGTGGAGGATCTGGATCTGCTATGCCTCTCAACTTATACAAGATACTACAACAGTAGATAGAGCTGACCTGATCGGTAAGACCAATAAAAGGCGCTATCAACTAACAACCTAGTAATTATTTACCAAACAACATGTTTCTGGGAGATTATGTACAATCTGTATGCAAGGCTGAAATGCAGTATTTATTTGCTTGAAGAGAATTCTGCTTTGACTAGTGACTAATACTCCTTAAAATCGAAAATTTACCAGGGAAGGGAGGAGATCGTTCTTGTGCTAGGAGACCCTGTGTAACGGTCGAAGTATTAACCTCGTTAGAAGTTCGTACTCGGAGGGTTGGGGTTGGTTGTAGAGGTAGGTGTATCACAGGTAGCAGGTGTGTTGAGTGTGAACCGCGTTATTAACAGTCAAAAGATGTTATTTGAGTTGAGCACGAAGCTCGTAAACCAAGGAAATACTATTTACTTATATAGACCTTCGTACTGCACGAAATCATCTGGATCATCTGGATCATCATGATGATCCCGATGATCAGAATGATCCATCACGTGATATCTTGCAATCCCGTGATCTCCACTGATGGTTCTCTGTGCGAGCCTCCTTCGCCGAGCCTCAGGCCATCAGCTTTCATGTGTTCGTAACACCCTGCAATGACGTAGCAAAGGAACAGATGAGGCGCAACGCATCAGTGCCAAACTTATCACGCATGCGTAAGTCCTGTATTGCTATATCTATATGTTGAAGTATAAATTACGGTATAGCAAAATTTCGATCACAATCTGTCCAATAAATCCTGTTATCAATACCATTTACCCAAACGTTCTAATTGGTAAGCCACCAAGCAATAAGTAAACCAATTAGTACTTTAGTGACTCCACCATTTCAATCTTGAAATGTACTAGTGCCATTCACTCAACAAAATACTTATCGCCTTAGGCCACAACCGGAGATAAAGCTCCGGCTTTACAGTACTGACAATCACGACATAAATATAAAGGCAAATCCATTTGACACGAGACTGTATGTGATTAACTCTATAAGAAATCAGTAGGCATCCTACGTCAGATAACTCTTGTGAAAGTCTGGACAAAATGAATGACAACTCTCAATCTCACTTCGTCGACTGTGCCAAGAACGATTTGGAGATTTATTCTACAAGCACGGAGGCACTAGTAGCAGCTATTGTCGCAGCTCATGATCAGAAATCACGTATTAGCAGAATTGACGCTACCGCTTGCGGTATTGCATTTCTAGCAGGCGACAAGGCGGTCCTCCGTCTAATGATCGAAGCTATGTCCGATCTACAGGAGCTCCACTTCAGTGGAGATCTCGTTACACCAGATGCGTTTGAGATAAGATGTACAAGGCTTGTTCCCTTAACAATCGATCATCGCCAAATAGCACTGAAGCGATCAATTTATGAAGGACTTCTTGGCCGCGTTCTATCCTCTGCTCATAAGCTTAAGTCTTTAAGGATCGATCTTAATTGCCATGAACTATCGAGCCCAAGTGTAGAAGTAAGCGATATCAACAGTATCTTGGGCGAAAATACGTGGCAAAATCTGCACACTCTAGATCTACGAGGTCTTTGGGCCTCTGAGTCGCAGCTGTTGAATTTGATCGCTCGGCATCGTCAGACTCTTAATCAACTTTTGATGGCCAATATCGTCTTAAAGTCAGGCAGCTGGAACTCGTTCTTTCGACAATAAGGAACAATTTTCCTTGGTACCCATTTTAGCCTTAGCAGAATCCAATTGTATGGGTCCTTGTATACAAGATCTGGACCAGGTGAAGGTTTATGTTGGAATTTAGAGCATTTTACAGGATGTGGGCAAGGGTCACGATTTATATGGCTACACAGTCTTTTTAATGATTCGGAATCTGTTTCCGAGCTTGAGAGAGAACTTGAAATACTTCGTATTAGTAATTGAGCGAAAAATCAATGAATGTGATCATAGTTGAGTATTGGAAGGTGGTTTTAAAAAGTGGTATGCATTATCATATGAAGTATGATATATAGGTAGTATCTATAGAGTCTATAAAGTTTCTGTAGGGAGCCGACGCAAATGTTTCTAATGTTTCTCTAATCTTACAACTTGGAATGTCTTGGAGGAAATCCCTCTAGTAAATATATTCAGAGAACTCTCTGACATAAGCCGATTATACATAGATAGTGTTAACTATTGGCATAGAAGAGCTTGAAATTATTGTAGTATATAATGGATTACATTTACTCACAAGCTGTGGGTACTGAAATAATGGAAGTATTCAAGTCTTTCCACAATCGGTGTAAGAGACCCTCCTTGAAAGATCTGTTGCGACGTATTCGTAAAGCTTTAGAAGAAGTCCAAACACTTATATTTTAACAGATGGCGGCGAGGAAACCTCCATACGCGTGGATAAAGCCGTAGAGCAACATCATCTTTCTTACCTAGTGCTAACGTAGTAAAATCGCTCGTGCATTATTGCAGTACGAGGCGACTTTTAATCCAAGCTTAGGAGTATACTAAAACTCGAGTAGCTAGTGCTTGTGGCTCAACTGTGTACCTGGGCTCAAATGTGTACCTAGGCTCAACTGTGGACCTGGGGCTCGAGTGTGCCTTGGTCAGTGAGTCACTGTCCCCAGCCGACCATGGAATTGGGTACGGGATGTGTAAATGGTATTTCCTTAGTTTATGAGCTTCGTGCTCAACTCAAATAACATTCTTTGATTGTTGGTAACGTATTCAATACTCAACCCCCCGGCTACCTGTGAACACCTACCTCTACAACAAACCCAACCCTCTGAGTACGAGCTTCTAACGAGGTGAATACTTCGACTGTTACATGATCCTACGAAAGCGTAGGTATTGACCTAACTTAGCTGGTAGGCGACCAAACGTATAAGATATGGCTTAATAAGAACTTACTTACAAGTTGTCCAATCAAATATTATTTTCAAGTAACTTTTCTACCGTTCTAATGAGCAAGCCACCGAACAAAACTGATTTAATAGATGCATCACTAGTTCTGTAGTTACACGGCCTTTCGATCTTGTATTGTATTAACAGTAGTACCATTCTCTTTACAAAACCCTTAGTCCCTAGGCCACCACCGGAGAGGAAGCTCCGGCCATAACGCGCGATGTCATACGCCATCGCCACCTAGCTCCTCCAATTAAACGATCAAGACCCTAGTCAGTGGTGGTGTGGTCATGGTGTGGTCATAGTAACCTCGGTAACATTCCAATAAATTTGTGGCTGCTAAATGTGGACCGTAAAGTGGCCCTGTGCGCAGCTAACAAAATCGGCCGTTCCCTTGCTGGGGAAGTGATTCTGCGTGACAAAAACTTCCGACTTTTCATTTCTGGCTTTCACTCTTCTCTCTTTGCACTCCACAGTACCTAAGTTACCTCGGAGATGATCGATCCTCAGAAGAAAGTGATGTTAAGATACAATTCGCCAGCGTTGTCCTAACCCTAACCCTTCATCATCCTCCCAGTAGGGACGTGGTGGGTAGCTCTGTTCGTAATCGTTCTTCGCCCACGACTGTATATGGACCAACTCAAACAAACACCCATTCCTAGCATTGTGGCCGTCCAATTCCCGCGCATTTTGACCTCAATTATATTCGTCGACACAAAATACGGTACAATGCGTGCATCGGATCCTATCAACCACTCCAATAACCGGTCGTGGTGCTAATCCAGGGGGGGGGGGGGGATGGTATCATGTACATAGGGTAGCTATTTGTCTCATTGGTATAAGTGGCAAGTATGAGCGTTTCGACCTGTAATCCTGGAGTCTCTGGCGCTTGAGGCCTTGTCAAACGTGATCCTGGTTTCCAATTCTGTCCATCCATCCGAGGTACCAAACAGCATGGTAGGATGTCTTGTGGAGCTACTGCTGCAGAGGCCGAATCCAGCGCATGCACGCGTTGTGCCCTGAGCATCTCGATCATCTCCTCTAGGTGACGATTTCTCGCCAGAAGTTTTTCCTCGCCCCTGCTCCAAATGGTGTCTTCCAATTCTTCAACCTTCCTCTCTAACTTCTGGATATATTCCCTTGTCCTCTGTCGACATTTTCGTTGTGCCTCTCGATCACTCGCGCGCTTTCGATTAAGCTGTTCTTTACTCAATGAAATGACTGATCGTTTGTCTCCTGGCACGTGTAAAACACGATCAATGGTAGATCTTTGTGCGTCAGGTACGGTACCTTTATTCTTGATCGCCTTTGGCACTTCACTAGGAGTTGTTGAAATGCTTGAAATGCTTGAAATGCAAGTACTCCACCCATCTTCTTGAGTCATGATAGCGGAAATTAGATCTGTTGCTTTGTTGTGTTTTTATTCACGCTCGTGGCAGCAAGAATGGTTATTGACAAGATATTAACCAATGAATTCTAGCAGAATGAGCCAACGGCAATGATGCATATGCACATTGAAGAGGCAGAGAGGTTGATTTTCATTTTCGTATAGGGATACTGCTTTAGATATCATGTACAAGCATTTAGTAAAGCACCAGGTCGAGCAGCCGGGTTCTGGCCCCTTCGTTCTCCGCAGTGGCTTTCACGCTGGTGTCATAATACTATCCCTTCTTATAATGCGGGTGGGTCTGGAAGAATATGCTCTAAAGTGGTTGAAAGCCCTTGTATGCCTCGTTGCACAGGCCAAAATCTGGTCTTTAGCAGGTCTAGGGTGCTCATAGTAAATTCGAGAGAGCTGGCAGGCCGCGAAAGCTGTTCAAATTACTCGTCAGAAACCTAGTTCACATGACCCACGGGTCCATGTTATAAAAAGTGCTTAAGATAATAGTCACACTAACGAGCTGGCCAATCGCTACATTCTTCGACTTAATGCAAGGCGGATGTAAAGAGCTTGTACGCCAATTGTCATCAGAGCCGATGTCTAGGGTTGTTTATAGTTTAGTGGCAGAGCTCGGGCTGGCCGCTGATCGTGAACCACATCTGTCAATTGCTTAACCGACTTCTTAATGAGCTTAGTTGGATCTTCCAAAATCCAGGGTCTATCCAAGTACGCTAATGACTTAGTGGCAAAGCTCGGGCTGGCCGTTGATCGCTGTGAACCATATCAGTGAATTTCTTAACCGATTTCCTAATGAGCTTAGTTGGATCGTGTCAAACCATGTTAACACTCCCTTCCCTTCCGAACCCAGGGTCCATCCCAAGTACGCTATTCTACAAAGTTCGCTGATGGAAGTCATGAAACCTGGCCGGTACATTCCAAGACACTTTCGGCAGAACGTAAACTTGAGAATAGACAACATCGCTCGCTAATCTACAGAGCGTAGCTTTATACATCAGAGAATCTCGCAAATACTTGGAGTTGGCTAAAAGACCTCAACTTATCGACGTACGCCACTTACTCCAGCTTCTTACTACGACCCTAAAAGTGATATTTCCGAAGCAGACGACTAGCGGATTCCTCACCAACACATTCCGATTCTGAAATTTCAAGATCTGTAAGATGTAATAAACCCGACATGCTTAAGCTGTCCTACCTCCCTCCTCATATTCCATGATGCCTTTCAATGCAACTTGCAAGTCCTTGGAAAGCCTGTGGTCATCCCGAACCTCGTGTGGAGCATCATTTGAGACAGCCCTCGCCAGCTTGATCGGCCGTGAGATCATCTTAGCACACTTATCCCTCCATTTTGGCTAGTCTTGGTATCTCTCTAGCGCCTCTAATGATATATTCACCATCCGTGATCTGGTAGGCACTGTTGTACTCAAGAATAATATTGTTGATAAGCATACATCGCGCAATATAACCCTTGACCTCTGCGTCGACCTTCTGCAAAGCGCCGTCAAGCTTCTCTTCGGTAAGAGTTCGAGCGAGCGTGTCCCTCGTATTTCCCAACTGATTGAGCGAAATCGTGCTCCATAATGCGTCCAAGGACGTGAGAATTTTTAGGTAGTGCGCCCACATTGCCATGGTTTGCTCGTTGACTCTCTGTGCATCATTC
The DNA here is from genome assembly GCA_026120035.1 of Coleophoma eucalyptorum. Lineage (NCBI taxonomy): Eukaryota > Fungi > Ascomycota > Leotiomycetes > Helotiales > Dermateaceae > Coleophoma > Coleophoma eucalyptorum. Next base: position 45,268 of record JALRME010000079.1, on the reverse strand, counting down.
AGCTTAGCATGATGTGATCTGATCTTCTTAACTGTATCCTGGACAGCTGTCCTCAGGGCTTGAAATAGCTGAGAAATATCCTCGTAGGATTGGGGCAGAGGACTCCATAGTTCATGCTAAAGAACTAAGACGGATTAATGTTGCAATAAGGTCAGGTTGTAGGAGGGTGACGTTGGATGCAAGATTGCGTTTAGAATAGTGTGGAATAGCGGGTGATAATCCAGTCTCCCAGATCTGTGAACTTAGATATGATTAGTCACTACCACACTAAGCCTTGATTGGATACAGGAACGACCTCGGGTGCGCCATGCCCAATACGAATATTATGACGTATTGTGTACATTGGATCATGCACGCCTTGAGTTGAAACTGAGCGCTCAATGGATTTCGTATTGTAGTTCCACTACGCACAACAGCTTGCGCATCATCCTAGTGTCTTCGCTCATGCACCACCACCTGCCTGCACATCAAAGGATCAGTGGCCAATTTCTGTCAGCTATTCTGGGCCAAGGCCTCAGAGCATACCCTTTGCGAGATATGCCAGAAAAAAATAACGCACACATTAGCCCGTTGGGTACTTTACTACCAATATCAATAATCGGCTTCTTTATTGCAATAGGTAAATCTATGTAATGAAGCCATGTACACAAAATGCTGATGGTAGTTTTATAATGCATATGTCTAATAAAACCACCTACCGTGACCCAAACAAGCTGGGACAGAACGCTCGTAGCCCCAGACGCGGAAGCTGTTTGGCATTGGAATTACAGAGCACAGGCACCATAAATGGAACCTCAACTTTATCATGAGTATAGAGAAGTGGTTAGGCTTTACCAATGTGGGCCTTTGTCTTAACTGTGTGCGCTCAGGTGGCTAGCATAAGAAATTTGGCAAAGCCATGTTACTGGACACTCGCACGAGCTGTATTGCAGTTAGTACGAAGGCTTTAATGCTAATCCCGCTTGCAAGGGATTAAATATACTTCAAAAGTTTCCCTTCTAAGACTTTTGCTCAATGGTAAGTTTATTTGAGCGTGCCGTTCTTCGAGAGCAGTATAGTTCGCAAAGAGCACACAGTGGATGACACAATCAAGAGAGCCAGAATCTAGAAGTCAGCCAGCCTTTTGGTGCGTGCTGGAGCTCTTAGTTTGTTAAGACAGCAGGCTTACAATTCTTTAAAGGTTTAGTAAGCTAGACATGTACTTGCTATCTTGACAGCTTGTAAGTCATCTCAGTATCAATAACCCACCCAAGCACTCGACTCCTATACCAGCAAGTATCTGTCAGTATCTACAGTCACTATTTACATTCATTACGCTCAAATCTACGATGACAACTAAGGTCGGTCATCTTCCATCTTATAGTAACAGTATCAGCTGTGACCATTTGCAAGGGAAAGTCATCCTGAGTGGGACTGAGTTATCTCTCCGAACAAAGTAATCCTGAGTGCAATTGAGGTATCCTAGAGAGCAGAGGAAGTCATCCTGAGTTGTGGATGAGTTTATCTCTTAGCTTTGTGCTTGATAGCATGTGTGCAGTCACCGCCAGGGCTCGTCTTCCAAACAGATGCCCTGCTCCGCGAAGATGCATCCTCTTGCCAAGTCGCTATCGGCGATGATCAGCCGAGTGGCATTGACAAAGGCCTGCGCAAAACCAACGTCCTCTCGTCCTTACTCATGATAGAGACTTACTCTACCCGTTGATCAATAAGGGAGGGTGCGGAGTGGGATGAAAAATCCCCTCTATGCCGAGTTTGGTCAATGACACCGTCTAAGCGGTGGATCTCTTCCAATCTCCTGTCGCTTTCCTGGCTCTGCTCCGGCGGTCAGGAGCATAGATGGCACAAACATATAAAGCCAAATCTTTCCTGAAGAGCCTTCTGGCGGGCTTTGCAGTTCTTGAGAGGGCGTAGGTAGTTTATCGTGATCTCTTCGCCTTTGTCAATGTCTCTCAGAGCAGCCTTGTGTATCGTTTGGTCTATTCGTTCCAGTTCTTCTGTGCGTTATTATCGCAAGCGTGGTTGATGCGGCATGCTCCTAAGAAGATTGCCCCTTCATCGCCATCGACTTCAGCGTAAGGACTTTGTTCGAACGATCCTGAGATACTGCCATACGACCTAATGGTCCATTTAAGACGAATGTGATAAAAAGCTCAAAGCATTTATAGCTATGCCAGATGTACTCATATCGAAAGAATGCTGGGTTTATTTCCTAACGGAAACACCGATGCCGTTATGTTGACGATGATATAGATGAGCACACAGATGGGCATAACCAACCTTCACAGAGGCAGCTGCGGTAGCAAGAACTCGAAAGCTATGAAGACATACACTCAGAAAATGAGTCAGATGAAACAATACTGTCTACGTGACTATGGTCTTCGTGCAAGGCAAAATATGCGGACAGCTCGAGTGATTAGCTCTTCCTTTGATCGGATTGACGGCGGGAGAAGAAAATAAACATGCAATTACCGCCATACAGGGCGGCAGTGTATGTGTTTGTCGAACAACCGGTTTTCTTCTCCAATAACCTCACAATCCAAGCCAAGGGTCAGAAACTTATACAAGTCAGAAAGTCAATCAGCGGATCGGACTCGTGTTGCCACGCATAGCAGTGATAGTGGCCAGTTGTTAATGTTGCTACCTGACTGGTTGACACGCGAGGTGAGTATAGAGAATGGTTTAGAATGATGGCTCTTGCTTGGAAGAAGGATAAAGTCAAGACTCTTGGAGGATAAGATTTAAGTGGCGAGGGGGCACCAATATGTCGGCATTCCATCATAAATAGATGATATGTGTCGTGTGAGACGGCATATGACAGCAAATGTTTTCAGCAACGTAACCGGCTAACTTACCCATTTATGTCAAGTTGCAGGCCCAGATCAGGCATGGGAGTATTCTTCCTAGTCGCTTGACAAAGTCAAATTTATCTCATATTTCCCCCCACGGCACATAGATCTCCAGATCCTCCAGGGCAGACGCAGTTGATATCTTATCATGGATTAAAATCGGCGAATTATTAACCGACGTTCTGAACATTTCCGCATTTAAGTATATCGCTGCTCTAGGATCGAAGCGGCCTCATGCTCTCGAACTATCTACTGCAATTCTGTGACATGCTCTAGATTTTTTTCGACACAAACCAAACAATCCGGGGCAGCGCTCCTCACTAAGACCGATCGATTCCAGACTTCTCGTGATACCCATGCAGCCCCCATCTTAATTCCTTGCGTTATAGACCTCCAAAAACGGTCATTTGAAGGCATATGCCGTTTAAGGAGACCAAAATGAAATGACGACTAACTTTAATCATTTCGACAAGTTGGTGAATAGGCTGCAAACAGATAGCTTAGATCCTACAATCGCCCGATCAAGAAAGGTGCGCAAGGTGCAGTTTTAGCGCCTAACCTAAAAGCATGTACATTACTAAAGCCCTGGCGATCGGAGAGTGAACATCGAAGGATTTATTTTCCTTCAACTTTCGTTGTGAATGTGAAAATGATGTGAAATGGCTCAAATCTCTTGGCACGTCGAGTTATGGATCTGGTACATATTATGTATCTTGGTCATTTTGACGCGATTGTAAGTTCTTTCAGGACCTGTTAACTTAGTTTATTTCCAGTGTTTAGATAAATAACATAGATTTTTAGGACGTCTCAGTGCCTTACTCAAAAGTCAACTTGGGCTCTTCAGATAGACGATGGGCTGATGGCCGTAACAACAGTAAGGCCTTGATACACCGAAGAGCTTTCTCTGGTTACAGACATTAACATTCCTAAACCAGCTCTTCTATACAGGTGTTATCTTCACAATCTATGCCTTCAACGAACTCCTTCCATTCGCATACCACGGCACGGGGACAGCTGATGACATAAAAAATACGATTCTAGCCAGTAAGCTGTCTTTTGTGAATGAGATATCTATGCTCTGCACGATGTGGGGGATCAAATCTTGTTTATTGGTTCTTTACGCCCGAATAACGTGCGAAATACTTGTCCTACATGTATAGGACTTAAGCTAATCGCTTTACAACAGAGTCGGATTTATAGAGCGTAAGATTGCAATTGCGGTTGGAGTCTATATTGGAATGGGATTCATAGTCTTACTTACATACTTCTTGGCTGGACCATGTCAACCTATATCTGGATACTGGAGTTATGACCAACAATCTGGCACATGTATAATCTCTCGTCTCCTTGCTGCGCAGTATACCCAAGTTACAAACGCTAACTGACGCCCTAACCTAGCCCAGTGCATTACTTATCAGAACTATTTTATCCTGCATGCTTCTTTCAACATATCCTCTGATCTTATCATAATATGTCTGCCTGTACGATTCTTATTACAGTCAGGCTTATCGTCAAAAAAGTAAGTTGAAAGCCATTAATCTGTTTTCATATACCTATCCTAATTCAAAATCTTCCGTTAAGGAAATGGCTTCTATTTGGAGTTTTTGGTCTAGGGCTTTTCGTAGTAAGTTTGAACTCTAGTCAAGGAAGAGTCGGTATTGACTTGACGGGAAGATATTAGCAGCAATCTTGACAAAGTACTTCAGCTTTACGCACCTAGATAGTCAGAATTGGGGAAGTTGGTATATACGAGAAAGCAGCACAGGAATGCTAACAGGAAATATACCATTATGTATGCCAGTCTTGCGCAAGCTGTTATCATTTTTGGAAGAAAAGGCTCCCGAAGCATGGAAGCAGAAACGCCTCTCCAAGAGTCAAGCGAGAAGTAACATGAGCAATGCAACGGTGATCGACGCAACGTTAGCGCAGTACGTTTCAAGGAGTGAAGCAACAGCCGAACTCCAATTATCGGGTGTTTTGAGCGACTGTGTTTCTCCTGCATCTTCTTTGCATTACACAAAGGTTAGCCTATTTGATGATGATTAGAGAATAAATATGTTTCTTTATTTTTTTTGTGTGTTGCGTTGCATATCAAGAAGGGAGAGAGAGAAGAAGCAAAGTATGTCATTAGTCTCCTTAGTACTATGGAATCTGCCTCATGAACATATATCCAATAATAAACATGGCATTCTGGTTTTTATACGCATTAGCTGTGTAAGAAACTTTCCAGAAATCAAGAGAGCTCATCGTCGAAAGTTGTGCAAGACACTATATTTGGCTAGAAATAAATACACTCCAAGACCTAATGGGCGAGAAAGCGTGTTTTATATATTTCAATGAATAGGTTATAGCAAGCACCTGCAAGACTCTCTCAGCTAGGTCAGTCTCGTGCCGATATGAACATCCTTTGATACTTGACTTGGTTGCCTGTGGACTCGCCTGCCCCCTCTAGCCTAAGCAAGTTCACTTTCGGTGTCTTTGTTTGGTCGATTGTCGCCCTTCTACTCCTACTTGCTTACGAAGGCGCATTTATTCTTGTTTCTGAAATCATATTTAATGCATGGACTGTATTGAATCACTTGAAGCGTGCCAGTTACATTTAACGCCCGGTGCATAAGGAAGAAAATTAAAAAGCCTAGGCTTTGATAATATTGATCCTAAGAATTTCATAAAAAGTACCCTTGTAATAGCCAAAGCTGCTTGCCACCAACGTGATTGTTGTTGGATAGATGGGGGTAGATGATCACATTTAAGTATGCTCTAGCACGCATTGGGTGAAGCTATGGCAGCATGTCAACATTCCCTACGAGAAGCCACTTGCATCCAATAACTAATACTTCGGACCGACTGCTATATCATTTATGATTTATGTACAAGATTCTGGACAGGATGAGCACTAATGACCATAGCGTAACAGAATTTTTCTTCTACCTTTAGAAAAATCAAGACCCTTGAGAAATATGCGGACAGTACAGCAGAGCAGGGCGTACACGACGCATAAGACCCTGGCAAGGTAGCATACCTGTAACAAGGATGTTCAAACTTCACTAACAGATCAAGAGAGAATGCCCGGATTCCGAGACATTGCTAGAGTAGCACTGAATAGGACAGAAAAGTAATAAAGCCGTTTCTGGTTATTATCCTTGGTTTATTGACTTGATAGTCGCATAGCCAAAGGACCCGAGATCTGCTGAGCTGAACAGCGGGATGTCATACATTAAGAACATTCGAGAATCAGTTGATACGAATTTATTTTTTGGTGTGTTTGAGATACTGAGAAAACCTAATAATAAGGAAGTCTTCATACATGTTTGTCTCCCGACAAACCAACCACTTCCCCTATCTAAGCTCCGTATAAGCAAGGCTTTGTGTCTAGGATAATTTTTCCAAGAAGGTGTCTAACTATTAACATCTCTCCTTCTAGTATCAGCGCCTGCTTCTACACCTTTGGATGCTGCCCTGTATAAGTCGAATTTCTCGCAAACGAGATCTGACTGTGAAGTGGGGTCTCGCGGACGAGGTCCAGCGCAGATACCCTATTGGCACAAAAGCGGAGAAGGTGGGGACTTTCTACAAAAGCGAGCGACCTAGCTCGCGAACGCTACAAACATATACGAGTGCAGTCGCGAATGTGGCTAGATCTAGCCTTCCAGACCTAAATCAAACCTCAATCATACTCATTGTGTCGATACCGAAAGCCTTAGTCACTCGTAATATTTACCTCCTTTGTCGATTAGCTTTTTTAAGAGGGTTTGTTATGTCCGTAAGCCGGTCTTCAACAACCTTCTCGGCCGATATGCCGATAAAGGAGGAGAGGGTTCCTGCCTATGATCCAAAGCGCTTTTTACCGGTGAATCTAGGTGATCTCCTTAACAACAGATATAATATTATAGTAATGTTAAATGGGATACTACTTCTACTGTATGGTTAGCTCAAGATGTCCAACGGTATGTACTTGCTAGTCCTATTCGATACGTGTTCTTATAGCTTTAAAGATGGCCGTGGAACTCCAACCGGTACGTGACTACCAAGATAACCGCCTCTAATTGCACCGATGATGATATAGCAAAACACGAGCAAATTATAATCTAGCATCTAAAGAAAAATCTATTCCATAATGGCTTCCGATTGGTACGCACAATGCTCGACCATTTTGAGGTCCCGGGGCTAGATGGGCCTCACTTATGCTTAGTATTTGAGCCTATGAGAGAGCCCCTTTGGTTGTTTCAACAGCGCTAGGAGAACGGCAAATTATTACCTGCGCTTCTTAAGATATACTTGAAGTTTTTCCTTCGAGGACTCGATTATATTCATTCCGAGTGTCACACTATCCATACTAGTGAATTTAAGTTGCTATACTTGATAATAGACTGTTAAACTTTTCTATCATAGCTCTTAAACTAGACAACATCTTGTTAGGATTCAAGGATTCATCTGTATTAAAGATATTTTCCAAAAACAAGCTAAGAATCCAATACCTCAAAAGATCAAAGATGGTCGATCGATTTATGTGTGACACAATGACTTTAGGCAGTTTAAGTCACTTCTTGTACTACCTAAGATAGTGGACTTTGGTTTAGCACGAACAGAGGAGGGTTCGGAGCCTCTAATACGCCCTATTCAGCCGCCTCTTTCCTATACGCCAGAAGCTCTCCTAGGTACAAGTTGGACGTATAGCGTAGACATTTGGAACCTTTGCGTTTTGGTATATTTTTAATTTATTACCTACAATAGGGTTTTGCTTACTTGGTCACACAGATTTGGAATCTAATGGAGGGCAGGGATTTATTTACACAAATTCTCTCTAGCCAAGGACACTATGATGTTCGCGCACATCTTGCAGAGATGATCGCATTGTTAGGGCCCCCACCTAAAATACTTGTTTATCGAGAGATACACTGGAGTAAGGTTAAATGGAGCTATTGCTGTACCAAATTCAGAAGGCAATATTTTTCAGACCGCTCGCAAGTTTTATGGAGGCCTTTCTTCAACTCTGAAGGTAAAGTTATATACAAGGATCTAATTCCAACCAATTTGAGGTTGATGATATTGTCTTTTCTCTCATCGGAGAGGATAAATGCCTCTTCCTTGACTTTGTAAAGAAGATGCTACAATGGTTGCCAGAAGATAGAAAGACTGCTAATAAGCTCCTTGAAGATCCATGGTTACAGGGAAAAACACCTAGGCAGTAGATCATAGCGACATATTTAGGCAGAGTAAGTTGATTAGGTTAAAGAAGCGGGGGTCTCAGCAAAGTGTTTACGCCCACAACCTCCCGTTCAGTAAAGATCCAACTCCAAATCTAAATGCCACAATAAGCTGTTCAAATCGAAAACGCATAATATCGATACGATAGGTTTAAGAGGGTCAAAAAGTTGAGCAGGGGTTTGATTTTGGGACCAGTGGCTGAGTTCTTTTGACGATTATGCTTGCATTACTGTCTACAATTCTATAATTACACCAAGGCGAACGTAGACTGCTTCCTTTGTATAGACTGAAACAAATTCCGTCTACCATCAGAATTTCGAATAAAAACTTGACTACCTCATGAATTCAAGCCCTGAGTAGCACGGATTGTGGGTAGTCTTGACAAGCTTCATAACTCTAAGGACTGGACTAAGTTTTGATGTGTAGATACGCTCCTTCGTGAGTCGCCTTCGAAGGTCGTGCATTGCATGATCCCATGTTTCGACAACACCGGGGTACCAAAGGTGTTGGTGACAGAACGTTTGTGCACTTTCATGACCTGGCATCTTCATAAAAGCGACACCAGCAAAACATGAAAAACTTTGGGGCTCCCAGTCGCGCCCCATAACAAGTACCACTTTTTTCAGATTGGTATATACAGAAAGGTCGACATCAGGGGGTGCTCAATCCCGCGGCCAAAAGGTAACGTACGGTGTATAGTCAAGCGCAAGAGCCTGAATGGTTCCAATGTCTTCGTACAGCTGAAAACAAAGCATAGACAGAATGAGTCCCCAATTTAGGTCGCGACAGCTAAATGATATCGTGGTCTCGGCGAAAGTAGATTGGGGTTCGAGGTATTGGGACCGCCAAATGCCTTTGAGTAGAGTTCTAAAGAAAGCAAGAGCCTCTTCGCGAGACTCACGACAGACATGGAGAAGCTGTAGTCTCCCGTTCTAGCGGCAATCCATTTATATTGCGGTCCCAGTTGCAGATCGATAAGCAGCCCAGTGCCAAAAGGGGAGCCGTTGGGGGGGTCATCAAGATATAAGTTCATAAGGCGATCCATCTTCAGCGCATCGGTTGCATTAGGCCAATAATAGGTCCGAAAGTATTCAGCAATCCCCTCGGTTGTTGTAGTGTTTAGAGAGCTGATCAAGGCAAGAAGATTACTACATGACAGGTCCGTTTGCAATCGTTTCGTTCTCAATCAGCCCTGTTTGGGCGGTCGGAGAGAAATTTGCCATCAGGTCGGAGGTTCCAGTACGAACCCAAGGCGGGACAACCAAGGAATAGATTGATTGTCTAAATATGTGCATATCCATGAGTGGTGTGTTCATATTCAACCAAGGACAGAAAGGATCCAGGCTGTTGAGTATATCGATATCGTTATCTAATATCTGAAAAGCCCTTTCCATTTGGGGAGCATTATGATTGTTATTTTCGTTATCGTCGTGGTTTCTGGCGTTTGGGAAATCGAGATGCTCAAACGGGAGAGTTATGTTGTTGAATTCTATGTCCTGAGTTTCGTCCAAAGCTTCTCCCACTTGCCCACTACTCTGATGTAGAAAATCAGACCTACTTGGAAACCACAGAGTTTCTAAAAGTTTACTATATCGATATCCAATGTGAGCATTATTCGTTGCTGCATCCTTTAAGATACCAATATATTTATGCACGAGATTTCGGATCTCATCTTCTTCTTCTCTTGTCGAAAAAGCCCCGAATACATAAGCCTTATGTAAGAACACTGCTGAGTATATAGTATAACTGTGTTCGGTATTTAGCAGAATTTTGAGTTCTCGCTAGCTGAGTGCAAATTTGGAGACATACATATAGATTCGCGTTGGCATATAGCGAATATGTACTATAGGATCCGTTTCTATCATGATAGCAAGAATTTTGTTAGCACCATGAATTGCTTCAAATATATAGACCCGTCGGGCGAGCCCATAATACCTCGTGGAAATAAGCAGAAAGAGCGATCCGCCTTGATTGTAGAATTTTCATGGAATGCTCTGGTAAGAAGAGACTGGAGCGAGTGAGTAGGAATGGCTCTTCCGTTGCCGTTATACGGATACTCAGAGTGTCAAGTACTTTTTTCGATGCCAGTGGTGCAAACGGATGATAATTCTCAGCATAACTATAAGCAAAGACTTAGACGAGATGAAGGAAGATGTAAGGTAGGAACAAACATTGACTTACTGCGCCACTAATTGGCTAGCCATAGCGACACCTAGAACGTGATTGACCAGGAATACTGATTCTGGTGATTCGGACCTATTTGGGGCAGATTGGCCTTGGGTGGGAGAATCGATTCGGTATTGGGACGTTTCTCTTTCTGGGTCATGGCCACTGTATACGCAAGAAGGCAAGATAGCAGCAACAACACTGCTGCTACCCTGAAAAGAATTACTCTGATCGCTTGTTGCCATTCTCCCAAGAATATGAAGAGCATGGCCTGGATTTTTCAACTCGGCATATATGGAGGGGTTGGAACGACTGGAACGTGAAATCTGTCCTGCATCACACAGAGACAAAGGTCTCCTTATGGTTGTACTCCCAGGATGGAGGTAAGAATCGGAAACTGGTGAAGGCGTTTCATGTGGTATGGCTGGTAGTTGACTTGCGTGGAGTTTTCGAGAATACGTATGATTCCCTCCGCGTCGAGATCCAGCGGGTAAACATTTCTCTCTCGCACGATAGCATCCAAGACAAGTTTGAGCATCACCAGGAGCCGTGGTATGTCTGTTCCAGTTTAGCGAAGCTAACACCAGAGAATTGCAGCACCAGAGCAACCTTACTGTTCGCATCGTAATTTTCGGCGGCGACAACGTTGGCACGCGCGATAGCTTCGCACGTTCCTGCTACGAGTCATCACTGGCTACGGCCCTCGTATAAAGGCAAATTTATTTAGACTGTTATGCTTTGGGTTACAACTGGAATCCGATGCTCCTGTAGATAGATGATGGGTGTATGTTGAGATTGAGGCAATTAACGCTGCCGCATCCACGGATGGGTAGAGAAACAACCCCGCACGGAGAGAAATTTATGGGGTTTGGAGACGCACCAGTTAGCGTAGAGAATGCGTATACTCTCAAAGGCACTAGCGCTTTGCAGAGTAGAGAGTATTGCATAACCTATAGAGCAGTGGCAAAGTAGCAAATTATAGGCTTTGAGGACCTGAAGCAGCCGAAGACTAAAGGTCTCCAGCGACTCTATTATAACCCTGAATTGCTTTAACCAAGAGAATGTGAATTTACTACTACATTTCATCAATCAGTTCATGCCTCCATGGTAAGGATGTGATGTCTTTTATTGAGAATTCAAAATGGTGATAGAGGTCTTTTGTATACGTGTTTGAACGAACAGCTGGGCTTGTTGAAGGAGAACTCAGATGAGACAGCGGAGCTTATTTTTCGACTTTGAGAGAAAGCGTATTCTCAGATGATGTCCTTACAGTAATTTTAGTTTGACAGGGTTTGTATTAAAGACATGACTTTCCAAGCAAGCGCTGAAATGTTGTTATTTGCCGATATATCTCCCAACGAGGTAATATACTCTCACCCTCGGCAGGAGATTTGCCATTCTGGGTTACTCGGAAAACCTGCGCTTCAATCTTCAAGCGCAACCAAATTTCGGGTATAAGTAAGCTGGGACACCATTGAAAACGCACCTCACGACAATTGCTGAAATTTATTACGATCACACTATTATACTTCGAAACATGTCCGATTTGTCAGAACCAGCTGTCGAAGTTGTCAAACCCTCTGAAGACAATCCAATGACTTTAATTAGCACCAAGCCCCATATTCATGAACAAAAAGATCTTGTCCGCAAATTCTACTCTGATGTATGGGACAAAGGCGATCTGTCCATCCTGCCAGATCTGTGCCATTCCGACTTCACCTTTCGTGGCTCTCTTGGTCCAGTCCTAAGAGGCCATGCTGAATTCATATCTTACCTCCGTTGGCTTACCAACATCCTAGCATTATACACATCTGATATCCTTGAACTCGTTGAAGAAGGTAACAAGGTGTCTGGGAAGCTTCGATTTCACGGTTATCACACAAAGGAACTATTTGGATGTCCACCAACAGGGCAATGGGTTTGGTGGCATGGGGCTCCGATATTCACCTTTGAGGAAGGCAAGATCAGGGATTTGTGGGTTTTGGGTGATGTGCTCGGGTTGATAGGACGGCTGAAGGACGCGAAGATGGAAGGGGATATTGTTTCTGATCAGATGTTGCTAATCCCCTGAAGGTTGGAAGAGAACATGGTAAAAAGTCGGCTGAGTCTCCAGAAACGCATGATTCAAGGTTGATAATGATGTATGATTGAGGTACTGAATCCCATTCCAATACATCCATTGTGTGCTTTTGTAGATTACAATATGAAAATCCCCGTAGTCTCACGCATAACCTCTACAAAGTTAACTTTGGTGCTGCTTATTGCCTGTCTTCTAATGACATGCTCAAGGAGTACCCTAGTCTTCCTATTGTTTTCTCCCCAGCATTCAGCCTCTTTTAGCGTCTTAACAACCCAGCTTTGATAAATCGGATCCGTGGTTTTTATACCTGCAAGAAAGAGGAGTCTCGGCCAATTGCCCTGCGGTGATTTCGGTCGGCATTGCGTGACTCGAAGGGCTATTTTAATGATCCTTGTCGCAGCATCTCCAGCGCTCATTATATTACACACATTCGCACCCATAGGGCATTGGTCATCAAGGACTGTTGACTTTGAAAATTGGGGGGAAAATATGTGAAAGGTGATAATTAGGCCATAGTAACTTGCGACAAGCAAGAACCAATTGAATTGATTAGAACTCATTTCATTATCCGTCATAGAAACCACCACAGGGTATTCAGGGTTGCTTCCAATCTCAGATCCCAATGCAATAACATCACGCTCTATAGATAGCCATCCTGCATCATTATCTAGGGAGCCTTTTTGTTGCATTATGCGACCACCTAAGCAGTCGATTCGTAGCATGAGGCGGAGACATAAGTTGACATCTAGGACCGACGTTTCAGAATCCTCTTGCAGTATCTTTGAGTCTGCATCGAGAGACTGGTTCAGAGGAGGATTCTCAAGGCGCCCATAGATCAGGCGACTATTCCTCAAGCTCTGCAGTAGGCGAACGGTAAAACCAGAATGCGCCGCTCGAAGATCATAGGTCCCTAGCCATATGAGGATACGAGCACTAGTTGGAGTAATAGAAGGAGAAACACCAGCAGCCAGCCATTGCCGGCCTAGAGTTTCTACGGCATCAGCGGCATAGTCGAGAAGCCGACAAAATCGATCCACACGATTGGCGGAAAGCAGTTCATATTGAAGCATAAACCATATAGTGAGAATGGTGATATCAAAATGTTCGGCATGGTTCTTGTCTTCGTACAGTAGCTTGCTGACATGCTGGTATCGTGCTTCGGCATCCTGTATCGATGAATTCCTCGTTCTTGCTAGATGCAAACCCGTCCATGCCATTATAGCCCCAAATAGTTTTTCTTCAAACAGTCCATGGTTGCTAAAGATTTGGCTCAAAAAGTTGTCGCTTCCTGAGCGTCGTAGTTTGGTAAACTTGATCATCACATTCAGGAAATGCTGGATCAGTTCGCGATCTTTAGATTTGATGGCGACCATTGTATCGTCATCTTTGTATGATATATCCTGGATCATCCCTATCTGCATGCCAGGGCCCCATGTAGGATTATAAAAGTGATTCGGCACTGAGAAATTCGTAGTAAGATTCGATTCGGGTGAATGATCTCCCACGGGTGGCCATGTCTCGTGGAAGGGATCCGAAATCATACCAAGATTCAAATGATCGTCAGTCTCAACTTGGTCTTTGAAAAGGTACCCTGCAGATACAGAATTCAAAGGTGTTGTCGAATCATATTCGAATGCCGTTTGGGAAAATGAAGAAGCCTTTACGGGGGTGCTTAACCAATCCTCATTGCCGCCAAAGTCTTGTCCAAATTGTGTACAGAAATCGTTCATGCTAGTGAAGGGATGCGGCCCCGACAGATTCCAGGGGATTGTGTTCAGCCACTCAATTGGAACAGGCGTTTGATCAAACGAAAATGTGTCTTCGGAAGTTGCAGTGAGAAAGTCTGTCGCAACTGGGGATGGGACTACAGACAGTGAGTCCTTAGAAGTTTTGCTGCTGCCAGAACCTAGAAGCTCATCCGCAGAGTTTGGGATAGGTAGAATTTTATTCTGGGCAATAGCTATAGGTTGCTCCGAGGTAGTGTTGGAATTGGCTGTAGAAGGGCCATTCTTCTCCACGTTGGCAGACACAGCAGATTTTGTAGCAGCCAATCGTTTGCGACGAATTTGAGTACTATCAACAAATCGAAATCCGAATCTCGTCTTTCGATTCAGAGGCTCAACAAAGTCTTGCTCACAAGATGCTGCATTGAAAGAGCATGGGACTCTCAATCGGTCACATGCTTTGCAGATAGGCTTGGCCTCGTCGCACCGTACTTTTCTTTTGCGACAGGTAACGCAACCTGGGTCATCCCATTATTAGCGGAGGTCTCGTAGTTGTTGGGTCCGTATTCTTATGTTGGTAGTAAAGTTGTTACTCACCCGTCTTTGATCTCCGATGATGCTTGTTATCCATTGCTGCAAGAGAGAAGACGTTTGAGATGAGATTCGAGAGCAGAAAGAATGGATTTGGTTTGGATTGAGAAATGGAGATAAGAAAATGGTGTATGGGGCAAGCAGGCCTCAGCGTAAGCGATACTATACCCAAATCGAGGTATAAAGCTCGGCTGCTCAGCAAGCCTGTTGAGTTTATGTAAGCCTGTGCCTCACACCAGCCTTGTTTTCCTCAGACGTCGCTCTCCGGCTTTTCCGATCTGACGACGCAAGCCCCCACCTTCCTCGATCCTGAGAGCTCTAGTGCGACACAGGATCTCTCCCCTTCGCTCAAAGCAATTGAGGGCGCAGTCAAGCTCTTCAGTGGCTCTCGCTCGAAGATGCTGTTATATTCCGAAGGCCGTCTTCCACGCCGACGAGTCAGCGCTTACTTCGAAAGTCTGCGTCCAGTTTTGCGTTGTCGAGTGGAACAACGAGGTCAACAAGTACGCAATTCCTAGCGACGCTGCTGCACAGAATCCCACATGCTTGGAATAAGATCTGAGGCAACAACAGTGCCGAGGCGCGCTTATTAAATCCCAACCAACGTGCATCTTGCTGTTCGCCATGGCCGAATGTATTTTGGGACCGTAGGCAGTTCTACTCTTGTGCACATACTTCAGGACAAGAGAGGCATTTTCCTTGTCGGTTATTGCCCAGGAAATGTAGGATAGCCAGATAGCCAGATATCCGACAAGACAAGAAGTGAGGCACCATTGTTTTGTTTTTGAATTCTATTGATAAGAGAGATTTTTGAAATCAATTCTAGATCAAACCAAAGTGGGTCGGCGTGAGAGATAGCAACTTTCCGTAGTCTATTTGACATACGATAATTGGACTTCTTTGATTTAGTTTTAAGGGGGGGATGCGTCACAAAAATGAAGTCCAAAAGGGGGTCGAGTATAGATTCATATATGCTTACGCATCACCTCATGAGTCGTAGGGCTTCCCTCATATAGTCCGATTTGATATACTTATTGGGAAATAAACTATCTTTCTAAGGATTGCTACGCGATGCCACTTGTCGCATTTAAGTCTTAGAAAAACCGGTTTCCGGGTTTAGCCGAGTTACAGGAATGGATATCGGCTAAACAATGCTCGATTTAGCCTAGATTCAGTGCAATGCTTGACCGTTTATTTACTACTATCAGCAACGGCTGATCATGTAATCGTTTGAATTCAAATTTGTTGATGCGGCTCAGAATTATGTTGGAGAATTTTAAGTTACTAGCTCATAAATATCACTTCTTTCGGGCTAGTAATATACCCAAAATCCAATAACATATGTTAATGATTGGTGGATCATGATGAAACTGGCAAACTCTACCGATTAAAGACCAATTTAATCATTTTCTTGCTCCAGCCTCTTGGGTCATGAGGTCATCGAAAGGACGTATACCACATTACTTCTCATAGGTAAGAGAGTATATATATTAGGTTGGCTTTTTCGCAACCCAAAGTTGTATAGCCATTTTCTACACCTTCTACACCGGTTAAAACTAAATCGCATTGCACATTATACCTTATTTTTTGAACGCTGCATCATGTCGCCTACAACCCATTACCCTGAGTTATACAATGGCCTTCCTAACACACAGGTTGATTGCTGCTCTTTTTACATTGTCGACGATGACACGGCATACAATAGTATAGATGAATGGATGATAGCTTTTAATAATCAAGTATGGGCACATTCTATTATTTGTTGTGTTTTCTGAGAGGCCTTATGAAATTAACGTGTAGCTGTTTAAGCATATGTTTATATCCGATCAAAACACTAATAATCGTTTTAGTCCAAAATCAACGACGCTATAATCACAATAGCTGCTAGCTCTCCTCATTCGTTCGAATTAGCTGATGAAGAAACGCTTGGCGGTATATCTTGTAAGTATCTAAATGCCTCTTAATTTAAACTGACCTAATAAACAGTCTCTAATGCAGACTCAGATACCCAATTTCCCGCCCTCTCACCCTCAACTACTGGATTCTCTTTGGATACCCCCAGTACAAGCTCGTCTCCATCTTCGCCTCAATATTTAGATTTAAAAGCCTCCTCGGCTTCCTCTCAAGTCTCCCCCCCCCCCGATAGAAACATCAATCATCTCAGTTTTCCCTTACTAGCACTGCCACACTCATCGTCCTCACAAATTAAAGATCTGTATCCTAGAGGCACTCCTACGCCCATTTTAATGGATAGCCAGGATCTTTCGCTCAAATATGCACCCTTATCATCAAACTTTTCGGCTATAGAGCTTGTAATTGAAGAACCACTTAGTTACCAGGATATAAAGAGGGTTAGTAGTACGGGTGTTAGTTCTATGAAATTAGTTCGTTATAGCCCTCTTCTTCTACAAAATTTACCTCTGCTACATTGGCTACGAGCGTTGCTGATCATTTCTCACAGAGAAGAAAAGCCCAAAACCGCAATTCTCAGCGCGCTTTTCGCCAAAGAAAGAAAACAAACGCTAAGCTAGAGCAGGAACTGCAGCAGAAAGAGGTAGATTATGAAAATCTAGCGCGGTCGTACCGGAATCTGCTAGTTGTGTGTCAGGAGCTGGGGCAGGGGAAATGGAATATGGATTATTGCTTTCAAGAGCGAAATTGCAGAGAAAGGGAGAATTGGAGGGGATAGAGGAAGGGAGATGGAGGTTTTCTATGAGGACGGGTTTACTTAAAGAAATTCGGTGGGAGACTCTGAAGAGTAGTAACTAATCCATTACAGAATTCAAGAATGAAATAGCGGTCGTTGTTATGCTTGTTTTAGCTGCTCATCACAAGCTATGGACACCAGAAGGGGCGTATGCTATAGCAAAAGCTGTGAAAATTGTAGGCATAGCTATGGGCTTCAGGTCTTTCTCAAATACTTTGATCGAAGAAGTATTGACTGTGACGAATAAAACGGTCAACACTGGTCTAACCATTTACAGAATCCGGATTTAAGGTAATTCTCCTGACAGCTGAACCCCCAATCCTTGGTACGCGGTGGAATGAGACTTGGAATTCGTTCCATCCGCTGCCAGGCGTATTATTCCCTATTTATAGTGAAGCCGTTGATAGGGTACATGGAGGGATGTTCAAAGATCTATTTGCAACCCTAAATGATGACAGTCAAAGTTGGGGGCGTGACATTCAATGGATACGATCCACGATAAAGATGCAAATCTGGATCAAAGGGAGTAAGTGAATTCATTATAGATGACCCTAATGTGTAAGTTGATATGCCTTAGTCCTTACGGCAGAAGACACACTCCTTGCTATCAAGTATGGGGTTGATGGAATGATTGTGTCTAATTATGGGGCCCGTCAGCTTCAAGTCACTCTGGCTTCTCTCGATGCCCTCCCTGAACGCATAGCTGCAGCGGCTGGAACGATTCCTATTCACCTCGCTTCGGGACAAGACTGAATATTCCCTTACCTTGGCCCGAGATTTCCTGCAATTCGAACACGCATGTCTTGAACGACTTATGAAATTCTGACCACCCTCAGACTCGGTAGCTGATGTATTAGAATTGTTCGCGAACGCGTTTCTCTCACCGAGCCAAGGGCGAATTTCGCGAGAGGACATAATACTCACCTTTCGAAGTTGGTAGACTTTTCGTGCCTTCTATCTTAGGATTCTCAAGATTTGCTTTGATCGATGATTCGAAGCTGAGAAGTGATCTATTGCTAACTTAGGTGTTTTTCAAGCCCACTCACAGATCGACTTCCCTTTCGCAAGTCTAGATCTGGCTCTACATATACCTTACTTATGAGGCTGGCACAGACTTCAAACTGCAGACTTATATTCCTATATTCCTATATTAATGGCCTCCATATCTCTTCAGATATTATTCTGTAAGTATTTGACAATATACAGACACTGATAAAGTAGCATCAATAACTTGCTTCACGGAAGCTATGAGTTTTTTGAACGACCAATACACAGGTATTTATAGCCTTTGCCGCTTTCTGCCTCTCGATTGGATATGGTTGCCTCTTTTCCGTTTCATGTGATCGGAGGTACCGGAGCAAGAATTTAATCCTTGTGCGGAGACAAGCGAGGGAATGGAGAACGGTGACCCGCTGATATTGCACGGCTGAGCAGAACCCTCTTGAAGCTGGATAGATATCTGAGAGGTCTCGCTGAGGCCACTAATACTGACCCAAAGGCGAAATCGTCCGTTCTCATCAAGGCAGGTACTATTTTTCACCGGCTTAGCAAGCAGTTGCCCTTGCGATAAGAATTTGGCCGAGCTAACTGCAAGTTGATCGAGCAGATTTGACAGGGCAGCAGAGTTGTTTTCCAGACTGCAGAAAACTTAGCCCGTGATTTGGTTCAACCCATTATACCTAGCTGGCAGCAAATCTAACTCAAAAACGAAAAGCTCGGCGATAAGACATCTTGCGAGTCTATCTAATTCTTTAGAACCATCAAGGGCTAAACGAGCTGCAGCCTTTAGTTCTTGTATGCAAGTTGTGTCATCTAGTGTCGGCTCAGACTCTTCAAATTCGATATCGAAACGGAAATATTGCGGTCTTGAGCTAGAGCCACCGCGGCTGCTAAAGATATGGCTTCTAAATTTGTGTCCGTCAACACTACCAAGGGAAGCCCTAAACGCTCTAAATAAGCGAGGAATGAAGCCGTCTCTGAATAGCCCTCGAGTTGGAGACATTCGTGGCTCATCGTCAAGGCGACGCGCACCAGTCCCTAACGAGACTACAATACTAGGCTTGTTAGCTGCTGGATACATTGCTGCGATTTCCTGAAGAGCAAGATTGCAAGGGTCATTGTGGCCAAGCCCTCCATCCTGGAAGGTTCCTACACCAAAAATATTTCTTGGTTTGAAATATCTGCAGTTTCCGTCAGCTGTGTCTCAGAAATATGTAAGAGTACTTGCGAAGGAGCAGCCGATCCGCATCTTGCACTACACGCTGCTAGCCCTTAGTCTCGCCCGAAAGTTGCACGCACATTTCCCATATAGGCACTTGTTGTAGTCCATCCTTCGGGCGTAGAATATGGTATCCTAGTGTTGTTAGCCAAGGCAGAGTTCAGGCCAGAGAACATACCACATCTTTGAGGTCTCTGACCTATATTGTTGTAGTTTGTGAAAAGACATGTCGCTGCATCATGTATGGTAGTCACCGGGAGACCAACCCTTGTCCCTGTTTCCGTGGCTCTCGAATAGTCTAGTAGACCTCTGCTGCTTCCAAATGCCTCCTCTAGGGCCCATTCCAAATTTCCCGCTGGATATCGGCCGTTAGCTAGGTAGCTTACTAAAAAGTGCAGCAAATTTGAAAGGATTGGGATGGAGCCCGAAATGCGAGGCTGAAATGCTAATTTGGCAAGCTTTTCGAACTCGCCTATACATTTTCCACGGACCACCCATTCACGAATAAAGCCAAGGCAATAATGCCACCTAGCCCATTAGCTCCAGCTTCTTTATTGCAATCATGGAATATTACCTGAACTTGTACCGAAAACAACATCAAAATGCTCTTGAATAGAAAGAGGAAGCCCGATACGCTCTTGCAGGAGCTGAAGGTACTGGAGTGTCGCAAGGCCACGGACTCCTCCGCCATCAAAGGTCAGAACACGAACACCGGCTGTCCTAGGCAACATTTTGATCGTCATCCCGCCTGTGGCTTCGCCACAATAGAAGCAGCTATCAACTTCATAGAGCCAAGAGCTATTTAAATTTTTCTTCCCAAAGACTCGTACGCAATTCTCACATATACAATGTGGACAAGACAGGCCATATTGGGGTCTCCTTCGAATGCACATGAAGCATGTATCATTCGAGGATGTGTAAAGCCACTCCGCTCTAGTTCGTAACAAGAGTTGGCGGTGGAGATCCGTTGACGTGTTTGTAGTGATTTTGATGAGATTATCGAAGCATTTGGAGAATGCTTGTTCTGTGAGGGTAACAAACCCAGAAGGCATAATAAGGTGAGCTGATCCATCAGATGCAAATAGGCCGCTTCTGCAGGCCTGATAACAGCTTTCCTCGTAAAGTTCTTTAAAGACATCTTTGGGGTCAAACACTAAACTAAAATCAGATCAACGTCTCTGCAATGAAACATTACCTACGATGCATGTCTGGAGGGTAGTTATCAAGGAGAAAACTTGAGACGATAAGGGGAATTGCAAATTCCTTTAGATGCTGCGGGGTTTTGATCTTTTCTAAAAAGTTGGTTAGATGTTCCTTTAGGTCTATAGCAGTAGAATTTTCGGTGCGAGACGACCGTATCAAGTTGAATGCTTCCCTTCTACCCTCGGCGAAGTGAGTGCAAGTCCGATCTAGAAACACTTGTAGGTGCAATACTGAGAATAGTGTTTTTGTCTCAAACCGGCACATTCTGACATGGTCTGATGCATTCATCAAGCACTCCCTGAGTTTTCTATGGCTAGCTCCAGTGGAGAGTGATTGAGTTGGATCTAGATTCACAAATTGGATAGCTGCATCAATAACAATTTCTCTTGCTTCATCGGGCAAAATCTCTATGAGCTGGCCTAATTCTTCTTTCTCACCTCGTCGCGGACTGGAAGACTCGGTCACAATGATAATTCGGGGCTGAGGAGCTTGAGGAATGGTCGTATGACGGTCTCTTTGAGTCCACGAATAGATCCATAGAGCGATAGATTGGAGCCCGCCAACATCATTTGCAAAAAGACAGATTACATCTGTATAAGGGAAGAGAACCTTGTAGAGCATCTCATTAGCAATATCTCGAAAGTCTGGGAAACAAATGCCCTCTCTAAGTCTAGGTAGGGTTCGTTGTACAAGCTCGTGACATTTCTTCGTTGTAGGGTACCTCGAGGTGGACTGAATTGGATTGATATCTGTATCTGCAAACAAGACTGGCCGGTCAGAAAAGGCAGTACATGGATCAAGATAGAGATGTGTCTCCACTACACTAGAAGTCAGATCATTCAATAGTCCCGCTCTCTACAAATACTAAACTGCAAAATTAAGATTGTGATCCTAAAATGGCCGTGTTTATGTCCTAATTAAGACATGATAATTTTCGACATGTTGCGCTTAAATAAGCATGTCTTATGTCCTAAATTAGTCGATAGAATGATAGATCTATAAACACTTGGACATAGTATGTACGATCCTTTTGGCAGAAACTGTGTGCCTGAAAGTTTATCTACGCACTAGCTCGAATATACCGTCCCTAACACTTTCCGTCTTGATTCGCCTGCTGTTGGTTCTCGTATCTTCTTTCCTTTCTATGTTCTAGCTGATGGCTTAAGGGTTGCTTAGCAAAGATTTCTTGACCAGATAGATCATATTTGTTCTGCCTGTAGACGTCCACGATCGGCATCATACCACGCAAAACATCCAATCTTGCCAGGGAAGGTTCCAATTCGCGGTGTGTGTTCTCGGTGTGTTCGAAAGTACTTTCTGGAGGAAGGGCCTTCTTTGCCGTCTAATGTAATAATCATATGTGATATTCATCATCATTATTATTATCACGGTTGTGGCTGCCAATTTCAGAAATATGGTATAGATGTTGAGGATGTTGCTGTATCTCCTGTCGAACTTTCTGCAGAACAAGATATGCAGTCGAACTATTATCATACTTGGAAAGGGAGAGCTTACCTCGACATTCCACCACGCGTGCGATATGAAGCAAAACCTTCACCAACAAAGCTGTCTTGAAAGTTTGTGTAAGGAGAGAAATAAATCAATTCAAATCAATAAAAACTGGCTACTTGCTCGTAACTTTATACCATAAATTGACGAGTGACTGCTTGGGCTGAGCAGCATAAAACCCAATTTTAAAGATCATAACGTCCGTCCCTGTGTGCCGAAACACCCTGTGTGCCGAAACACCCTGCGTGCCGAAAAGGCTTCACGGTTTTGGGGTCTGAAAAATTAACTACGCAACTATATTAAGTTATACCTTACTCGACCGATGTTGTTTTCTTCCCTTTCCACACCTCCCTCACACACGCGCGCTCGGCCTCTTGCTGCATCCTCCACTGCTCCTGTCTAGACCCACGGCAATATCCCCTGCCGTTCTCCCCGGCGGCACCGCGCTCCTGCCGTCCCCGATGCCGTCTCCCGATCTCCTTTATCAACCGCAACACCTGCGATGCTCTTGCGTTGCCTGTGATAGCCGTCATGCTCTCTCCCAGTTCCTGCTGGTGATGGTGATGGCCGAGATTCGAGTATGAGCTGAGCTGACATACCACCTTGTACTTGTCGCCGCCGGCTCACCAACCTTTCACCACCGTCCCTGAGCGAAGACGGTGCTCCCGTCCGTCCCGAGCGTCTGCAGCCTCAACCAATGGTGAAATTACCTCATTCCGATCTAGACTGCTGCTGCTGCCTAGCTACCCCAGCTGTAAATTTCGCATAGTGGGTTTGACGTGTGCGCTAGGCCCTAGCTTTTTATACGATTAGGGAAGCGCGCCTTTGCAGCTGTCAGAAAGTGTCATACAATTGGCTTGTCATGACATGTAATAAAGATACTCCTGACAGTCCAAGAATATTGATTCTGCTTAGGAAAGCTATATAAAAACATAAAAAAATAAATTCTTTATACACGTTTTTATACAAAAGTTTAACAATATTATACAGTAAGTTAGTTAGCTCCTATTATATAAATACTTATGCAATCCTCTCCTAGGACGGAGTACTTGTTATAGCTAAAATATAGTAAAACCACCGTGACAGTGTTATATGGAGGCTGTGACGGTAATTGGGCTTCCCTATATGCGATGGGGTTTATTAGCCACCTTTATCTGCTCCTGGTAACTGTTTCCGTATTGCTCATTCTTAGTGGTATTTGCCCTGTGGAGTTTAAGAAGTCCACTGCGCCTTATAAGTTGGCAAGGGTACAGTACACTACTACTAAGTGGATCTATCCATTAAAAGCAGGGGTGTCACTTTCAATGTCACCCTACTGTAGTCAGATCAATTATACTCACCTAACCGTTTACTATATATTGTACAGAGTTCCCTTAATTAGAAGTTCAACTTATCTACTATCGAGTCTTGATTGTTAAAAAATTCGGCATAGTTCCCTTCTGCATCGCATTAAGCTATGAGGTCTTTCATACTTTATACTCTGTTGGGTATTGGAACTTGCCTCCTGGATGTTGCAGCGGGCGGTGTTGTCCTCTCTGGTAAGGTTTATTGCCACTATCTGGTACGTTCTTCTCACATATTTCTGATAAACTAGCTAATTATATCCATACCTAGATTGGGGTCATATCAGCAGAGGATGCTCTTTCCGATGTAGAGGAGGCAGCGCTGCTAGGGTATGTGGAAGAATGGTGTTCCTTTTGACACTATCTAATCACTTGACTAACCATTTATTAAGAATTGATGCATTTGCATTGAATGTTGGTGATGCAACACTATCATGGGTTCAGACATCCCTTCACAATCTTTTCGATGCTGCTGAGCAAGTTCCGGACTTCACTCTCTTTATTAGTATGGACGTTTATGCTTCAGGAGCCGCATGTTATGCAGGTGGCAATAGCTGCAATGGGCCTTATGATTATGCAGATATCTTTAGCTGGGCTTTCGACTCGGCAGCATATGAGATGGGACCAACTGGTGTTCCTTTCGTCTCAAGTATACGATTCTTCTGGAGCTATTACTAAAATAAGATTACTAACTCCAGTAACAGCTTTCTCTGCCAGTAATTTTGATAATACCGAATGGCTAAGTAATTTTTGTGAATTTCTTGTATCAGATTTGATTCTAACCTTTGAATAGAATGGAGGAATTCAATGACTGATGTTATCTACTTTTGTCCTGATTTTGATGCAACCGATGGCTATTACAATGGAACAGAGGCACTTCCTGGATGGTGGTACTATTGGGGTGACGTTGTTGACTGTGTTTTTAGTTGGGAAACTGCCTGGCCTAAGAGAGGAACACCGGTTCCTGATGCTAATCCTAATATTGGGTAAGTAGATTCTATCAGAAAGTGATTTGGTACTAACTGGGATTTAGTAACAGTCCCTTTTTCTTTATATCTATTCTATAGTGTAGCTCGACAAGTTAGATTAAGTTGTTTCGATTTTTTTTTTCACCCGGAGAAGCAACTAGTAGACTTACTTTTATAGGGAGCGATTACGAAGGTGATGTAAGTATGGATGAAATTGTGCAAGCTGGAGCTCTGGGCCAAAGTCCCGTCAAAGGTTACATGATGGGTCAGTATTCTTATCCTTGCAAATTCAAAAATGGATTCACTAACAACTTTTAGGTTTAAGCTCTCTTCAATACAAGAACTCGGTAGATTGCTTATTAGCTCGGCTCTAGACATCAAACTGATTAGTATTAGTATGGATCCAACGTTTTTCGCAGTGGAGGACTCAATCTACCAGCTCGCATGGAGAATATCCTTTCAATGGGGGTACTCTCAGACTTCCTCGAAATCCAAACATGGAATGACGGTCCTGAATCTCATAACATTGGAAACCTTTGGTCAGAAGAAAATTCTGATGTCCAACCATCAGTTTATATGAAAGAACACAAGGCGTGGCAACCACTTATTGCGTCCTTTATTACTAGTAAGTATGCGCCATATTAGGCAATTAGGGGAAAGGTCTAAGTAAAGACTGCTTTGATTCCCTACTTTACCGAATAATACTAACACGAAGACTCCGTTTCAGCCTGGAAACAGGGGGGCAAAATTGGCGACATGCGAGTTCCATCATATCTAAGCTCTGGCGAAGCAATTGGGGGTAGTGCAGACCCACAAGTTGGTACTGGTGCCATGTGGTACCGGCCGCTTCCAATGGATGCACAATGTCTTGCTGACGATGGCACCGA
Organism: Coleophoma eucalyptorum; assembly: GCA_026120035.1. Taxonomy (NCBI): domain Eukaryota; kingdom Fungi; phylum Ascomycota; class Leotiomycetes; order Helotiales; family Dermateaceae; genus Coleophoma; species Coleophoma eucalyptorum. The sequence goes on along the minus strand of JALRME010000079.1, from coordinate 19,818 downwards.
GGCTCAATCCACAGAATATGGATTCTGGGAGAAGCCATACGGCTTTGACTCGGATGACGACGCGATATACTGGGCTTTTGTGCTAGAACCCGCCTTTGCTGGGTCTACGCTTGAGATCTACAGCGGAGGGACATATATAGGGAGCTGGGAGCTCTCTGCCGGCTTGAACTACGCTAAGACCCTGGTTCGCTATCCCGGCGCGCAGTATATGCAGCTTGTTACGACCGGGGGGGGAATTCTGATGAGTGCTTCGGGTGGCGAATGCGTTTATGAGTCGACAGAGTGTCCGAAAGGGATTTACGACATGAATGTGGAAGTCATTAGATTCACAACTGGATCCCCGAGTGGGTCGTGTTCCTCCCCAGCAGTGCCCTTGGAACCTAAAGCGCCTCTACCAACTCTTCCATCTGGTGTTCCGGCAGGATTTGGCTTGAGTTGGCTAGAGGATGTCCCAGAATGTGTCGGTGTGGACGAGGATATTTTATCTGCTGAGTGTTTTGCGGCTCTTGATCTGAGAGCCGAAGGATATCTCTATCTGCACAAATCTTGCACAAGTCAGCAAGGTTTCATACTCTCGAGTGATTTCGGAGGTGCATATGCAATTGCTGAAGCTGCTGATGGATTTCCGGCCGACGATGACGAAAGAACACTTGCAGAATATTACATGGGACCAGACTGGGAAAGTTTTCCATTGATTGCAGGTGAGTATAAAACCTTTTCAAAAGACCTTTATGCTTAGAGAACTTGTGAGCCGGATGGTGCTAGTATCAAGCTAAATTATTCTAGAAAATATACAGCGAGCAGCAAATTTCCATTCTCAAGGAGGGAACAGTTACATAACTGTCACTTGTGAGGATGTTAAGGGATGGTGTAATAACAATGTCAATGGCAAGACCATTGGGGGCTATGGATGGACCGACCGTCACTGGTACACATGGGATCAGTACTACATTCACATGTGTCCCATCTTCTACACCGGGATAGAAAGTCTCCAAAACAAATATGCGGATATTAAAGACAGTTCTCATAACAATGACTTAGGATGGCTTCAGAGTAGAGCTTCTTATTTGTTGCATGAGATGATGCATACCAATATCATAAGCTGGACGCCTCCAAATCCATGGAGTTAGTTCTATCTACCTCTACATTTCCTTCATTTCACATATTAACTGAAAGTAGTCGGAGACGTATCAGTCGACCCAGATGCGCATTTTTCACAGGGAGGAGCTTACATGCCTAAGTTTGTACGTATGCTTGCTAAACGACCAATCAATCAAGGCGGTGGCGCAACGCGAGCAAGTATAAATTCTGATAGCTATACTCAGTTGATGAATGGTACGTACCTAGTCTGTAAGTTAGTTTAGGAAAACTTGTACTAATGGGTATGCTTCTTTGTAGCAATATACTGGAACAGCAGGACAGGGGTTTTGCCTCTTGTTCCTGGCTATCCTCTGACAGCAGATGACTCCACAGGCGTGCCCGCAGATGAATCGGATGACCTCCCTGGCTTTCTATACCTTGGTGATATGACCAATATGACCGATGCAGAGTTCGAGGCGCAGTGGGACATTTCTGTTGAACTATTTAACTATACTGGAGTAACCAGCTAGTCCTTCCTGTCGCCGACCTGTAAGGCTACTTTTAAGATTTCACCTTATAAATCTGGTAATCTAAGAAACTAAGTTACTTAGTTTACTATTGTTCCTTAGCTATTTCTCTGCAAGTATACAGGACTCAATAGGAAAATATCACAATTGTAGTGATTCTGTCGATCGATTTGTCGCTGGCGTTGAAATTCACTTCATCTGTTCCCCCCTGCTCTAACTTGACTATCGGCCTGTACTAAGATTTCCGGACAATAGAATGGACCTCCTATCAAGAAGACGAAAAGCTAATAAAACTTTAAAGCTATAGAGAAAAAGGAATGCCTATGCCGAATTTATCGGATAAAGTGGGAGGTATGCAAAACGCCACTCATCCTAATAGACGAAGAAGTAGCTTATATATCATACTACATTTTACAATTACGCTAAGTTAGTTGTAGTTAAAACAAGATATTATACAAGTGCACGTGATGTGTGGCGCACAGGCGTTCTTCTCGAACACAGTGCACTACTAGGTACCTGGTCCCCAATACTCAGGAGGCAGCCAGAGAATATTTATATCGTCTTCCACTACCCAATAATTAGATACTTGTAAGATTGGTATAGGTTGCCGTCGGGTGAGAAGGCCACTGATGTGACCGAGCCACTGTGGCCCTCGAGCGTCTATAGCAGTGCTCCTGTGGCTGTGTCCCAGAGCCGCACCGTGCTTTCGTACGAGCTGGACACCCACCACCTGCTTGCCGTCGCGTGAGAAGGCTACTGAACTGACCGAGTCGCTGTGGCCCTTGAGCGTTTGTAGCGCCGCACTCCAATATACTTGAGGTTCTAGACACCCTAGAGCTCGCCGAGCTCAAAGGCGCAGAAAACGACCTACACGAACTCCTTTATAGCATTAGCAAATTTTCCTTTTAGGGAAACGAGAACTTATGAAGGAAACATCAGAGTGTAGTGTTTAGACGTAAGGGATGCTATAAAAAGCTGTACAGTTGCGCGATGCTACGCTTTGATAAACACCAACTCAACGACTCAAGCTGTCTGTAATCCAGTATCTGTATGATTTGGGAATGGATGCGAGCAATTGTATGACTCAAAATCTCTACTGTCAGAAGCTTGTGTATGCCTTGTTGGCGTTAAAAGACTGGGCCGGGATGAAAAGGCTGGTCAAAAAGGGCTATAATGGAATCCCTGTGAGAGCACGAAATGATACAGCGCTTTTTACAAACCGAATATCTTGAATCCAAAATCTAGTAGTGACGTTACTTGGCGGTACTTGGCGATTGGTATGTTCATGGAGAAAGAATCCCTTTGATCCTGATACTAATAGTACGTCTCCAGTTTCAAAGTCTGGAATTGATAAGCCAGCTTTCAGACGTCCGTGTAAGTTTCCCCAAGTTTGGCATAACTCGGGTCCTGACACAGCAGGATATAAGAGCGTAGAGCAAATATGATCGTTCATTTCAAGCTGTAGAAAACCAGCTGGACCATTTCGAGCACATGTCTTTAGCGTGTCACCACGGCCTAAAGATGATATAAAAAATATCTCTGTTTTAGCAACAAGGGCAACTACCTGCTGTGATAAAGGTACTGAATCCGAAATAAGGTTGGGGACAAGACATTTGGTGTTAAATGCTGTGGTATAAATGTATGAGGTCGGCTTACTAAACCAGATTAGCAGACTCTCTAGAAACTCTTGAGGCTACAAACTGAAACTATTATCGACAGTTACAACCAGAAGGATCTCTCCTGTACCAGTAGGGTCTTTAGCAAGAGCGCCAGAGACTAGCAGGCCACACATAGAAGCTTTAGTACTTGCTCCTAGGTCTAATCCTAAGATGGTAAGTATTTTTACATTGTCTCCCTCTTTCACGACTTCTCCACGCTTATTACCTATTAGCGCCACCACTACCGGATCGTATTTGTTATCAACTGTCGCCCTAATAACAATCTCTGACCTGCTAATAGACCGCGTAAAGCTAGGTTTGCCTCCCCAGACTGAAGTCCATAGCTTTCCTAAAGAATCAACTGTGCCAACAACGAGTAGAGACGACCGCAGAAGAACGTTTGCTACGCCTGGCCTAAGGTGACTTGATACTGGCCCAGTTCGATCTGGGATTCGAAGAAGCCTATGCACCCTCTCTACTTCAGCGTAGAAAACCGAGTCTCGTTGCTGTAAATCCATGATCGTAAAAATGTTAGATGGTGCTTTGAACATCGTAGCAAAGCCTCGAAATCAACAGCATGGATCGTCCTCAAAACGCGAAATCGAAAGCTTTTATGTAAAATGTCGAATCTCGCGCATGTTACGGGTATACGTCCGCATCCCCGAGAACAGATTTTTGCCCGGCTCCCCGATAATGATCGAGCAGATGGCTTTCCTCCCGCTCTGGTGCACAGGGCGCGTGCGGTGAGCTTGAAGCCTGGCGTTCAAAAAGTCTTTGGCCCGCCCCGACACAAGTGAGTTCTCAGCAAATGCCATATCAAAATTATGAATAATTCGTAGGGAAATGAATCAACAAGGCGTGCTACTAACTAAGCTAACTGTTGGTTATGTTGGTTGGTTAATTTCAATGGTTTGTCTATCGCCATGAATCTTGTTTTTCGATGCGGAAACCCTTGTGTTTGGATTCAAGTTCGCGGAAAGCAACACATGACAAAAGGAAAACAGTCCAAGGACAGTTCAGGGCTTTTCAGGCAAGATTGACAATGTGGGTGTAAAGAAGGTGTGTTGAATAGTATTTTCTTGGTCGCTGCAAATTTTTATGATTGAAAATATATAACGTATTTCCCAAGCGAGTTGAACACCCAAGCGAGTTGAACACTAAAATGCGCTACGCGTCATACTACCTACATTGTACTTACATCCTACAATGCTACAACCAAATCAAACCTTACCTTCTGATCAAAAAGGTCGTATTCTATTAGCTATTCAGGCACTTAAATTACATCAATTTAGAAGTATTCGAGCAGCTGCTAAGGCATACGACGCGTGCTATACCACCTACGTAATCGAATGAACGGAATGCCTCCTCGACGCGATACTACCTCTAATACTTCAAGGCTTACTTCCCAAGAAGAGCTAGCTATTATACAATATATTCTCGACTTAGATACTCGTGGATTTCCTCCTCGACCTCAAGCTGTTCAAGAAATGGTAGATCTTCTCCTTGCCGAACGCGACGCGCCTCCTATAGGAAAGAATTAGACCTCCAACGTCATCAAACGTCGTACAGAGATTAAGACGAAATTTAGTCATAAATACGACTATAAGAGAGCTCTCTGCGAAGATCCAGTTATTATTAGGGACTGGTTTAAGCTCGTACGAAATATAATTACAAAATATGGAATAGTAGAGGAGGATATATATAACTTCGATGAAGCTGGATTTCTTATGGGAGTTATTACTACTGCCAAAGTGGTTATAAGCTCAGAATCAAGGAGTCGGCCTAAGACTATACAACCAGGGAATCGAGAATGGGTCTCTATTATACAAGGTATCAATTCGTACGGCTGGGCGCTGTTGAAATCGTAATGACCTACTTTCGTACCTGCGAATTGCCTATGGTTGTGGCGCCAAGGACCACGAGTAATAGATCACATAATTTCGAGCGTTAATTGCACATCTCAGTATTCGTGCATGTGATTTTGCTGTTCGCGGAAACTGTGATTTGAGAGTTGGGCGGCGAAAAGTACAGTAGAATTTAGTTCGATTCGAACCAATATTGAATGGACATTTTCGTGTTGGGTCGTCAGGATAGAGGCCCGTAAGATTTGCAGTAGTTTTATTACCTAATCCAACACCTAGGCCTGATAATGCATGAAGGTGTTAGTGGAACCCCCCGCACAACATCTTACAAGCTTTTGAACATGAGTTTACCATCTTGTTGCTCTTCAGAACTGTAGATTAGACTGGATTCAATCTTGCTGCACTCTAGCGACCGCATCATGTCGAATAAATCAAGGGGAAGTCGTGGGGCAGGAGGGCGAGGAGGAAGTAGCGACCGTGGCCAGGCCAGAGGTGATAGTCAGAGAGGTCGTGGTGGTAGCGGTCGAGGTCCTGGAGACCGTGGCAATGGTAGTCGTGGAGGCACTCATTCTCAAGCCTCTCCCCTCGTCGAAGTGTTTGGGTGAGCGTTTGTGTTAATCCTTATGCTCTGGATATATATTGACTTATGGCCCTCAAGTGGCGGGAATTTCCCTCTCCCAGATCCAGGTACCACCAAGCTCGAGGATGATTTCATGAGACAGAAATCAGCACTGAAAGCCGGCGTAGCTAAACTATCTTTCGACGAGGGTTTCCCCATCAGACCAGCGTATGGCACCAGAGGGAAGCCCGTTACGTTGTGGGCTAACTATTTCAACCTCAACCCAGCTGAGAATCTGGTCCTCTATCGATATCATGTCAGCATACTGCCGGAGGCAAAGGGCAGGAAGCTGAAACGCATCTTCAATCTGCTCATTCAAGAGCCCCCTTTAGCTCGTGCGGTGACAGACTTTAAGACATTCCTGATCCTGCGAAACGAGGTGGAAGAAATGGAGGTTGACATTGCCTACCGGTCTGAGTTCGAAGATGAACCTCAGCCTAATACTCGCCCGTACCATGTTAAGATACAAATTACTGATCAAATAGAAGTGGCAGCACTTCTCGACTATTTTAAGACCACTGAAGTAGATACAAACTTCTCTCCTTCAACGCAGCATCAGGTCCTCCAGATCCTGAACGTCCTTTTAGGTCATTACCCGCAGTCGAACCCGGCAACAAGTACCATTTCTAGCAACAAGCACTTCTCCTTTGGTGTTAAATCCGCTGGCGTCGACCTCGGCGGAGGCTTAGCTGCGTTGCGTGGCTACTTTCGAAGTGTTCGCCTGGGAACAGGACGAATGCTTGTCAACATCAACGTGAGCCACGCAGTATTTTTTCGGCCGGGGTCCCTTGTGGATTTGATAAATACATTTGCCAATTCGTACGGCAGAAACTCATGGCAATTGGAAAAGTTTCTGAAGAAAGTCCGTGTAGAGACAACTCATTTGCCTGTAAAGAGAAACAAGGCCGGACAAAAGATCCCGCGGATCAAGACCATTATTGCCCTAGCAAATACCAACGATGGTGCTATGTTATCTCACCCTCCACAGGTCTCCAAGTTTGCTGCCGGTCCTAAAGATGTACGGTTCTGGTTAGATTGCCCTTCCCAGAAAACTCCCACAAAACTTGGACCAAAGAAGGGAGGGGCATCGACGAAGCCAACCAGCGCAGGTTACATAAGTGTGTATGACTTCTTCAACAACTGCAAGAATCTTCTCTCTGTCAGTCAGGTACAAAAGCTAACAATGATTAGACCACCATCTGACTATCAAGAGCCTTGAAATACCGATTTTGAATATCGGTAACAAGGACAATCCGATGTATATACCTGCGGAATGTTGCCAGGTCTTGCCTGGGCAAGCTTCTATGAAGAAGCTGAGTCCGGATCAGACAGCTGCGATGATCCGATTCGCATGTCGCAAGCCCTTCTTAAACGCACAATCCATCATTTCCGACGGGCCTGAAGTGCTCGGCTTGCTGCCTACCTCGAACTCTTTTTTGGTTAGCTACACTTCTAATAAATTTTTGAGAGATACTGATATACGTAGGCTTCTTTTGGTATTGACATTGATCACGGGTATGATCACCGTTCCAGGTCGAGTACTCAATCCGCCCGTTCTTAAATACGAAGGAATTGCAATAGAAACCCCCAAGAACGGATCTTGGAATATGAGAGCAGTCAAGTGTACCTCCAGTGCCACTGTTCCTGCATGGACCTACCTATGGGTCAAGAGAGCGGGTAGGCCTGGTCTGGTTGAGAAGAATAAACTGGTTAAGACGATTGTGACCAGATTCAGAGACAAGATGAAGGACTGCGGTCTTGCTGTCCCAGAGCCTATAGCACCAGGTCCATTTGTGGAACTAGACGTTGTAGGCGCGACACAAACCAACGATAAGCTGATCGAATCCATAATGCGGTCAATTGCAGCACACCAAAGTAAAATTGGGATAGGTTTTGTCCTCTTACCAGACACAGATGCTACAGTGTACAACAGGGTCAAATAAGTGGGCGATATTTTACTTGGAATTCATACTGTCTGCGCTCTTGATACCAAAGCTGCCAAGGAGGAAGGCAGAGATCAATATCTTACCAATATCGCACTAAAGGTCAACTGTAAGTTGCTCGGGATGAACCAATCTCTTGAAGTGTCCAAGCTCGGGATTATCGGTGAAGGCAAGACGATAGTGGTTGGTATTGATATTACACATCCCTCCCCAGGCTCCCTCTCGAATGCTCCAAGCGTTGCTGCTGTAGTTGCTAGCACTGACAAGTCCCTGGGCCAGTTCCCTTGTGAGCTCAGTATCCAAAAGGGCCGAGAGGAGATGGTAACAGACTTGAGCGCCAGGTTCAAGTCACGGCTCGATCTCTGGAGGGCTCGAAATAAGTCTCTACCCGAGAATATTCTTGTCTACGGGGATGGCGTCTCCGAGGGCCAATACCAGGTCCTCAAAGATACCGAGATTCCTTCTTTGCGCACGGCATGTGACTTAGTATACACCTCTGATCAGAGGAGAAAAGGCTTGCCAAAAATATCTGTCATTGTCGTCGGCAAGAGACACCACACGCGCTTCTACGCAACCAGAGAAAGCGAAGTCGACCGCTCCGCAAATCCTCTCAATGGTACAGTCGTTGACCGCGGCGTAACAAGCATGTGGAACTGGGATTTCTTCCTCCAAGCGCACACCTGCCTACAGGGTACCGTAAAGCCCGCGCACTACTATGTCGTCCTTGATGAAATTTTTGGTAAAGGAGAACTGAAGAAGCCTCACCCTTTCCCCAATGCCGCCGACACCCTTGAAGAACTAACGCATAATATCTGTTACCTCTTCGCCCGAGCCACCAAGGCTGTCAGCATTTGCCCTCCGGCTTACTACGCGGATTTGGCCTGCGAGCGCGCAAGGTGCTACTTAAGCGGTGTCTTCGATCCGGTAACATCTGGAGGTTCTAGCATGGCTAGTGGCACTCAGTTAACTGTGGAGGTTTCGGATTTGAAGATACATCAGAGATTACGGAATTCGATGTTTTACATATAGGGTAACGGAAGGCAAAGATGCAATTTCATTATGGCAGGAGACGCGAAGTATGACAATAGGAGCTGTCGACTCTAAAAACGTGTCGCACGAACGACAAGGATTCAAGGTGGAATAATGGGAAATACAACATTCTGGAGGGTATAACGCGTATTGTTTGGTTATTTCTTGTAACTCTTCCATTAGTATGAAATAAATGACATTCCATATAAAATATAATTCTCGAGAAACTAAAAATGTGGAGGGGGGGTTTAGGAAGTCAAACAATAAACTGAAGTAAATTTCCTAAGATTCTATGAGCTACGAGATTCTCTTTTCACCTTCCTGGTTAATTGAAGTTGATTATAGTGAATGAAGCTTGAAGGAGAGCAGAAAATATTACTAAAAAGAAAGGAGGTAATAAATCTTAGCAAATTATGCTAGAATTTAGAAAAGTCTCTTATCGAGGTAAAATTAGAGAGAGCTATTATTATAGGTATTAAGCTTTACGGAAAATAAGGAGCTTGCGCTTTTCAAAAATTATACGAAGTATTTAGATGTCGGAATGCTATTCACAACAGGTCAATCACGAGACCTAGTCACATGTTACATACAGTATTCTTATTCAAAGTACTCTGCAGCCTCCCTAATAGATTTGAATTCCTTTAATTGAAGTGCTATTACAGCTTTTTGGGTCTTCTCTTTGATCTGGGCACTTGTAAGTGGTTGTTGAAAGGTCATTGTAAAAGGTATTATAGATTGAAGTTAGTAGTAGGCAAATTTTGGCCGAGTGCCCCATAAGTCACGTTATAAGAGTAAATTACACTTTATTTCAACTAAAGGAGAAGAAAAGGGCCTTACTTAAAAATGGAAATACGAGAAAAAGGTGGAGTATCACGTCGTAAAGGCTTTCCGACGCGTCGACGATTCATAGTCGTCCGGGTACATTATAGACCTCTGCTACATGTCGAGCACTTAGATTCCTATCGTTTTTAATAGCTTCAATAAGTAGAATAAGCCTGCTTTCAATTGGTAGAGATTCCATGTAGTAATGTTGGTGTAATGTAGTGTAAAGGTGAAAAGACGGTATTTTGGTGGGAATTGGTCCACTCGCTTATATATGGTCACTCACTTATAACTCAGGTTATACTAACTTATAGCTATTATCACAATAGTGCTGGGTTTAGACTACTACTACAGAACTGTTTTGACCATTGATTAATTTTGTCATAAGCAACCAAGATAACTTAATTATTCCGTTATAATTACCTTTTGTTGACCTACAAGAGTCACGTTACCTACAAGGATCATGCAGGCATGATCTAGGATGTTCATCCTATAGGTGATGGGGGCAAAACAGACTTAAAACACATATATGACAGTTCTGAAGAACATCAGACGTGATCACCCTAGAATCTAGATATTAGTATGAGCTACAGTCCCAAGAGTGGCTCGTCAGTCCAATTCAATTCAAGAAAAAAGATACACAATTGTTCTCAGATTTTCAGATCCTCAACCCTCAACAGATTTTAACCTGAAGTTCCGTGGGCAAGGACCGTCAACACGGCTGGGCTGGATAAGCGCGTCCTCTAGCCTTTCGACGTGAGTTGTGGTCATGATTAGGATACGGCCCTCTTGCGATGGCAGGCCATCGATGGAATTTAAAAGAGCGGACAGTGATATTCGACTTACCGCGGGAAGTAACGGCTTGGATTGTTTCAACTTCATTAAATCCTCATCCTGATAAGATTTGGAAGGAGTTTGCATATGGCGTGTATGTGTATGTGTCAGTTCTGCGCTGTCAATGTCCTCCAGCAGAACGACGCAGCGTCCTGGCAACTCCGCAAACAATGTACTAAGGTTCTGCTCATAGCCAAGGTGTTAAGGGCACGACATAAATTCTTAGCTTGAAGTGACCGGCAATTACAAAGCTACTATAATTTTGTTGTATATGCTCTAAAACTCCTTCTACCTACAAAATTACACTTGCATCATCGCAGTCGCGTCTACTCTACATTGAGCTTCGTTATTCACCGGAACTGATTTTATTCTTTATAGAAGGAGACCAGATGCTGATAGGGGGCTGACCACAGTCGCTGGGGTGCATAGAGGGGATACGTGCAGTTGAGCACGTTCGATGAATTGCGCACGATACTCTTCTTGGTAGATGTGCTTTAAAAGCGCTCTGCGACGGGTTTTCAGGCGCGAGGATCACAAGCACGAGCTGCGGTAGCATTTGATCCATACACCTGGCAGAGTGCCACGCTCGGTTGCGAAGCTTCGAGAGCGAATTGCATAAGCTTGGGGTCTTGCTGTACCTGCTCTCAGCCTTCGGGACCGATCGCCCGGGGAAGCTGCTGCATTCTACTAAGGGTGTAAGTTAGGTTGTGGAGTTGTATTTGACGTCTACAATTTGGCCAAGCTGGACTATGCTTTACCCGAGCTTTCCACTGCGAAGCGGCTGTCCACGATATGAGCGAAATACTGGGGCTCCAATGAGAGCTTAACAACTCCCTGGTGTAAGTAATAACATGCATAATTTAGTAGTGTCATATCTCCATAGTCCTTCACTTCAGTATTCGCATCTGCATTAAGAAGCAGCAGCACAGGGCCCTTGAGCCCCAACAAGGCTGCCAGATGTGATGCTGTTCTTCGTTGGTCATTTGTGGCTTAATATCAGTGTTTTCAGCTAGAAGTCGACTGGTTTCTGACCTGTCACTCTTCATAATCGCTTGATGTAATGGCAGCACATTTTCCTTTGACTGTGAATCAACTTCTGGTCAGCATGTTATCGGCTTTCCTACTTGTGTGAGTGCGTCATATTCATTGGCACTGAAAAAGTACACCTGCTCAGAGAAGGAGGCCTATGACTAATGTTACCCTAGCTCATGCAAGTGCTAATTATGTACTTTAATGTCTTCCTCAACAAAGTCTGTAATCCACTGGCCTGCTTCTCTTGCTTGTTTTCTTCGGCACTTTTCTATCTCTTTGCGTGTAATGCTCTATGGCTGTTTCAAATGCCTTTTGGCCAGCTCACTCTGCCGTCATCTTTTATTGGGAAAAGGATGGCGAGACTCTTTGTTCCACAGAAGAGCATTTTATACATAATATTCAGTAAGTTGATATAACGTGCCGGATAAGCAGTTGAGACAGATAAGCGAATGAGACAGTTTTCATCAAAATTACTACCTTTATCTTATACTTGTATATTCTCAACAACTAGCTATGATATCCTCCTCAAATGAAAGCCAGCTTATTCTAGCTCTCCAAGCTATCGAAAATGACCCTCAACTTAGTATACGAAAGGCTGCCACTATATATAAGGTCTCACATGCAACCTTAGCACGACGCGTCAAAGGAAAACCCTCTCAAGCAGAAATAATACCTAAAACACGAAAGCTTACAAACCTAGAGGAGCAAACAATTGTTCAAAGGTTACTTGAGCTAGATTCTCAAGGATTTCCTGTACGGATTAGTGGTGTTGAAGAAATGGCTAATCTTCTTCTTCGTGAACGCGACGCGTCACCGGTCGGAAAGAAATGGGCCTCAAACTTCATAAAACGACAACCAGAAATAAAGACATGTCGAACGCGTTCGTACGATAATCAGAGAGCATTATGCGAGGATCCAGAGAAGATTCAGGCTTGGTTTAGGCTTATAATAAATTTTATCACGAAATTTGGGATACGCGTCGAGGATATATTCAATTTTGACGAGACCGGGTTTTTGTTAGGACAAATTAGTACAACTATTGTTGTTACAAGCTCTGATCGTACGGCCAAACCTAAGTTACGTCAGCCTGGTAATCGAGAATGGGTGACAGTTATTTAGGGAGTTAATTCTCAAGGCTGGGCTATTCCACCATTCCTTGTGTTTAAAGGCAAAAATATCCTAGATTCCTGGTACGAAAAAGCGCAATTACTACCTGGTATCCGATCTAGTGTTTCTGAAAATGGCTGGACAAACAATGAAGTATCTCTAGAATGGCTAGAGCACTTTGATAAGTATACTCGAGCGAAAACAATTAGGATATATCGTCTTCTTATCCTCGATGGCCATGAAAGTCATATATCAGCTAAGTTCCAGGAATACTGTCGTACGAATGACATTCTTACACTTTGTATGCCTGCCCATTCATCTCACCTACTTCAACCTCTAGATGTTGGTTGTTTTGGGCCCCTAAAGAAGTTATACGGTCGCCAAATTGAAGATATTATACGTAGCCGGATTTCGTATATTTCAAAGGAAGCATTTGTACCAGCATTTATCCAGGCATTTAAGGCTACCTTTACTACAGAGAACATCCAGGGAGGGTTTAGAGGAGCTGGCCTTGTACCGTACGACCCAGAAAAGGTCCTATCACAGCTAGATATTCGACTACCGACTCTAATACCTGAAAACTCGCGTCCATCAACCTCTCATTCATGGATCTATAAAACACCACAAACAGCTAAAGAGGTAGTCAAACAAGTAACTCTTATCAAGAGTAGGATCGTACGACATCATAGTAGCTCTCCAACTCCAATTTTGGACTCTATGGACAAACTACAGAAAAGTACAAGTAAAATTGGGCATGAACTTATACTTATTAAGGCAGAGCTTACAAGACTTCAAGCTGCAAATGAAGAACTAAGCCGTCGCCGTAAGACAAAAAGAAAGGTACTACAGCAAGGAGGGAGTCTAAGTATAGAAGAGGTCCAAGTATTAGAGACAGAGAAAGCAATTCAGACCCAAGTTTCAATAGAACAAGGTCAAAATAAGAGGAGGGGAAAGCAAGGCGAGTCACATGATCGGCGATGTGGAGCCTGCGGAGAGACTGGTCATAATAGACGAACCTGCCAGGCTAATAATGTTGCTTCGTACGATATAGAAGCTATAAAGGAATAGTTGTTTGGAGTTATATTGATAAAGTTATTTGTATTTTAAAGTTGGTATTTCATAAGACTGTCTCATTCGCTTATCTGTCTCAACTGCTTATCCGGCACGTTAGTCGAATCTCCCAATGGGGGATTGCAGGCGTGGATGGTGGTTTTGGGAGGATTCTGCTGTTTGTTTTGTAGCTTTGGTTGAATCAACTATAAGTTGCAATAGACCCTTACTTTCAAAGTAATTAACATGACTCAAAAGGTATTAGTATATTCCAAGCCTACTATCAAAAGAAAATATTTACAAGCGTCTCTTCATCTGTAATTGCATAGATATCCTGGACTGAACTCTTTCTGGTCTTTGCCTGTGGTCCAGTCTTTGGTGGAACCATTAAAGCTATGGCCCACGATTGGTATTAGCCTTTGGGTCTGCTATGCAGCTTTTCGGCCTCTTGATGATGTCTATAGCTAAGAAATACTACTAAGTATTACTGGCAAAAGGAATATGCAGTTCTATTGATACCAGTGCAATCTATTATTCTGGTAAGATGCCCTGCTTGATAGCAATTGTTCTAACATTTAATAGGAATTGCCTACGTTAGCACCTAGGTTGAAAAGAACCGAGCTCCTGCATTTGGTGTTATGAGCAGTGGATCAAGCCTTGGTAGTGGCATCATCTACCAACCCATGAGAAGTGGTTTGATTTCACGCATTGGATTTGGCAGGACTGTGCAGAGCATAATATTCTTGATGTTTATCCTACTTATTGTGGCTAATATGTCAGTTGTGTCACACTCAAGTCCGAAACAGAGTCCTACTCGCCTTGCTCAATTTATAGCTCCATTTAGAGAGCATTCATTTGGCCTTGTGTGTCTTGGAAGCTTTCTATTTTGTTCTATGATGTTTTTGCCATTTAACGTTATCAGCGTATACGCTAGTTAACTATAGCCTCTTTGGCTGTATAATACAAGGATATAGAGCTGGCCGTATCGGTCGGTTTAATGCTATTATTATTATTATAGCTACAACGACTTTTGGCATTTTAGTCCTCACCCTATGGCTATTATCAATAAACGCAGTTCAACTGTGTGCGTTTATTGGCCTGTACGGATTATTTGTAAGTCGTTCACTTCACTTGCTTCCGCACTTATAGGTCAAATATCTATCATGAGCCAGAGCAGAATGAGAATTGGTGTACAATCCACAGTCATATCTTTGGCCGTTTTATTAGGAAACCCAATTGATGCCAACTTATAGAACTTTGTCAGAAGAGTTTCGTAGGATTTTAAGTATTTATTGGTGTAGTAATGGTTATGAGTTTCAAGACTTGTGTTTTCCTCCTCGCAAAGTATAAATTAGGCCAGGGTATCCTGTCGAAATATTGATATGTCGCGTAAAATTAGTTACTCATCGTATACCACATAGGAGTAATATCAATTGTACAAAATGCAATGAGTCCCATATTGATCTTTCTGCAGTACAGTACAGTACTGTGCTGTATGTACGTACTGTATCTCAAGTGTGTTGAGTTGTGAAGTAGATAAGAAGCTGACCGAAATGGAGGACTTCACAAAAAACTTGAACTTGTTCTAAGTATACCCGCTAAACTTGCTGACCACTCGTTAGTCTTAGGTACAGAAGTGGATAGAATGACTGCCCGGTTTTGGGTCAAATCGTTGTTTATTGCCACATGACAAATACATGCTCTCACTTATGCCACTGGCTCCTGCTGTCGATGACAGAAACTCTGAGAGCCGTACATTTATAGAATGTTTCGTAATGCTGACATTAAACCTGTCCTAATTGGGAATAATGTTAATATTTCGGAATCCAGATTAAAGGTTTCCAAGGGCCGCAGCTTATATAGTACAGTATACTATGATACTACAGTACAGTAGTGATCCAAACTATTCTTTCCAAAACCCCTCAGCCTCATTTGTCGAACATGGCACCGGAAAGGAGTAATGAAGTTAATATAAACCATAGGACTAACTTGCCACCGTTACATCAAGCGATTATGAATGACGACAAGTTGAAAATCTGTCAACTTCTTGCTGAGAATAGCAACATTGAGATGAGAAATGGGCGAGGAATGACAGCGTTACACTTAGCAGCATCATTGGGGCTTGACGATCTAGTGATCCAGTTGCTCGATGCGAATGCAAATGCTGAAGCAAAGGACTATCAGGATATGACACCTTTAAATTACGCATCTTGGTATCTACATCAGAAAGTCGTCAAGCTTTTGCAGATGAGTAATAAGCATGGAACAGTGTCTTAGGCATAATGAAGTTATGTCATTGTTATGACTATATAATTTAATCCTGGCTCTTAATAACCCAAAGCCGTAATTAGTTCTAAAATGAAAATTCCTCTGTGCTTTGAAGTGTGTGCTAAAAAAGGTTGTTGAATCAGAAATGTCATTTTTAATACCGAGTCTGCATCTTTAGTATCTCTTGCGACTAAAATGATTAGTGATTGTACTTAGGACGCACCACTTGACGACGAGCCTTATACAACCAGTAGAGCAGGGTCATAACCCATGGACACATAAGGACATGCCTGATAATGTCCTCGAGCAGAGCCATTTTCGGTTTACGCTAGGTAACGTAGGATTGACTTATGTGTCAAACAGGTGTAATGTTCATCAAATTGGTTAAGATGTTGATTGACGAGAGTGTGAGGCAGAGAAGTATGAGTACCTTTCTCGCTAAGAATACTGTATGTAACATGTGACTAGGTCTCGTGATTGACCTGTTGTTGTAAATAGCATTCCAACAGCCACAGATGCACGTGCCGGCATCAAGTTAGGGACTATTTATGGAGCCTTAAGTGAGTGACTATACCCCGCATGTGTCCACCAGCTGGAGCTAGCCCTCCACTACCGGGCGGTCAGGACAGCAAACTTGATTCGGAGATGAAGTTGGATGACAGAATTCATGGTCAGCCGACTTACGGGGCTGTATTGCACGTTAAGAACTCAATGGATTTAACGATAAGAAATGCAGTCAGCGCCGATACTGCCGATGTCAGCAAATCCTCAGCTACATGTCCATTTCTGACGCGTGACCCCTGAGAAGGGACTGCAGCGGGTGATGGTGTGGATTTAAAAAACTTATTCCGCGCTATCTAGAACAGGCTAGTATGACACTGAGCCTTATAGCAAACAAATCGACGCCTGCTATTTGCCTCTAGGTAGACTAAAGAGAACTGTCAATGGATCCACTAAATACTAGACCAAACCCAATTGAAATCAGGGTCTAATCTTAGCCAGCCTCCTATTGCAAATAGGAATGTCATCATTATCGTTGCTAATAAGGCCTACACTCCGATTGTTGCCAGTATCAGCTGAATCCTTGCAGTAGGCGGCAAATCCACTTTCAATGCTGACCTCTACATAGCATCAGAAGCACAGCCACGCTATCATAACCGTCGGGTGATTTAAAAGATTCAAAATTAAAAAACAAAGAGTGCTTAATGTGAAGCGAAAAGCTAAGTCAGTTTAGACTATATAGATGACGTTCTTCTATCTCAACTTTACCCTACGTTAATCGGCCTGTCAGCAATTCTTAAACAGAGTGGCCACTCACTTTAAGCCACTCACTTTAAGAGTTTACCCTATAAATCATAGGAGTTTGACATAGTATCTATTTCTCTAAGCTTTAACTGTCTGTCTTTTACATACTATAGAAAAAGCTACTATTTAAATTATGGACCACGACGGCATCTACCATGACGACAAGCATAGAGCGTTATGATGTTATCATAGCCGGCAGTGGAGCTGCAGGACTCACGGCTGCAGTACGAGCAGTATTTTTAGGACTGAAAACTCTGGTGGTCGAGAAAACAAGCGAAATAGGAGGCACGACATCATACTCGGGTGGGACAATATGGATTCCAGAAAACCCCGTTGCAAGGCGTTTTGGTATAAGGGACAGCAAACATCGTGGAAGAAAATACATGGATGCTGTCTTAGGACCTCCTGGCGTTAACTCACCTGACTCTGAGGCACGGAGAGATGCTTTCTTGACTCACGGACCTGCCATGGTCAGTTTTCTCGAAGACTTGGGGGTTCAAGTGGTGTTTACGGCAACCTAGCTTTCCTGACTACTATCCTAAAGAGCCAGGCGCCCTGGAATTTGGGGGTCGCACACTCGACCCAGCAATTTTCAATGCAACTCGACTTAAACACTTAGCATCTCCAACAACACCTGCTCCTACAATAGGTTTCCAAGATTTCCGTCTTATGACCAGGCCATACTCCTCTATCTATGACTTCTTTACAAGATGGTTGATGATTATAAAAAGCAGACTTCTGCTGGGATCTGTTTCCATGGGCCGCTCACTTATCGCGCAGCTTTTGACCATCTGCCTCAAGCAAAGTAAAAGCAGTAAAAAATTCCATGTATGGCGAAACGCTAAGATTAGTGAGCTCCTATTAGAAAATGGGCAAGTCATCGGGGCAGTTATTCAAAAAGATAATTCAGCCGTTGAGGTACATGCAAGATTTGGCGTCGTGCTTGCTACTGCTGGGTTTGCGCGCGATAAAGAGCTGCGAGAAAAATACTTGCCAACACCGACAAATGTTAATTGGTCTTTAACGATGCCAGCAGGCGATAGTGCTGAAGGATTCAGAGCAGCTACCAAGGCTGGCGCAGCCACCTCGTTTCTTGATGAAGCCTGGTGGATGCCTGTAATTACGGACCCAGTCACTGCTCGGACAACTTATGCTATGTTTGATATTTCTAAACCATTCTGTATAGTTGTTAACAAAGAAGGGAACAGATTCTTCTCAGAGGCCGAGCCGTATGGCGACGCGGGTCAATCGCTATACAACGCATCCGCTGTTCCGGCCTGGCTCATTCTAGATCGCAAGCATCGCGATCGATACACTCTTGGAAGCCTCGATGCCCGTAAAGAGCCTCTAAAGGCCTTGAAAGAAAAAATAATTTTCCGCGCTGGGACCATTGAAGACCTAGCATCCAAAATTGGTATTGATAGCAGAAATCTAGTTCAAACCATTGAACATTACAACAAAATGTGTCTAGCAGGAAAGGATGACGAGTTCAATAAGGGTGATGATGCATACCAGGCTTTTATCGGAGATTCCAATGTGAAGCCAAATCATAATATGGGTCCTATAGATAAAGCACCCTTTTATGCTTTAAAGCTTATGCCAGGAGATGCTGGCACGAAAGGTGGACTTCTAACCAATGAAAATGCAATGGTTCTTAGAGAGGATGGAAACCCTATTATCGGACTCTACGCTGCAGGAAACATAGCAGGTTCGGGTATGCCCAAACGCTCTTTAGGAGCTGGCGTAACCATCGGACCTGCCATGACATTTGCATTTTTGGCAGTTAATCATATGTGCCAAGCTAAATCACTACTTAAAGCGGATCTGCTTGTAAATTGAGGTCTAGAAAAACACGAAGGATTATTCCACTTACTCTAAACTGGGAGCTGAAGATCTAGTAAGAAAACTCTCAAGAAAGTTAGGAATAGACAAGGAATTGTTATAACGTCTATCCCTGTGTCGAGACGTACTCCGTCGCGAGACCAATCTACAATTTCAGTATCTCAAGTCTCTCCTACGCAAATCTACGAAGTTTTTATCGACAAGTCATATTCTTTAGCTATCTATATCTTAGGAAACCAATATGTAACGAGAAAATTGTAGCGGTTGGTCATGCTATCGATCGTTTCGTTGATGCCGTTTATTACCACTCGTTCCCCCTGCTTAGTCGCGACCGTCATAGTTTGTTTGAATTTCGGAGCACTTAAAGAAAGGTTCTAACGTCCGTCCCTGTGTGCCGAAAAACCCTGCGTGCCGAAAAGGCTTCACAGTTTTGGGGTCTGAGTTTTTAACTACGCAAATATATTAAGTTATCTGAGTTTACTATTGTTCCTTAGCTATTTCTCTGCAGGTATACAGAACTCAATAGGAAAATATTACAATTGTAGTGATTCTGTCGATCGATTTGTCGCCAGCGTTGAGATCCACTTCATCTGTTCCCCCCTGCTCTAACTTGACTATCGGCCTGTACTCCTGTCAAGAAGACGTAAAGCTAATAAAACTTTGAAGCTATAGAGAAAAAGGAATGCCTATGCGGAATTTATCCGGATAAAGTGGGAGGTACGCAGAAGTTGCTCGTATATGATAACGTGACTTATGGGCTAACGCTCAGTATGGGCTAACGCTCAGCGAACCTTACATTTCTACTCTAGATCTTGTTCTACGACCTACACATTCATTCAA
>JALRME010000078.1:38873-60966 GCA_026120035.1 Coleophoma eucalyptorum | reverse complement strand
ACCCTAACCCTAACCCTAACCCTAACCCTAACCCTAACCCTAACCCTAACCCTAACCCTAACCCTAACCCTAACCCTAACCCTAACCCTAACCCTAACCTTTAGGTATAACAATAATAGCCTAGTATCTCTTCTCGTCCCAGTCGGCCTTGTCACTCTCTTACCTATAACTTCGAATCTAGTAAATTAGCCCGACGTAGATTATATATCGGACATCGGACTAATTAATACCCAACCCAAATATATTAGTAGTAATAATCACCTAGCTATTAGCACTCTATTACTCTTTCCGAATCTCTTCCTTCTTCTATATACTACTAATTTCCCGGTAATATATATAATACTATAATACCTTACTTAATACCTTAGTGCTAGTAATACTACTACTATATATAATGATTTTGGCTAACGCTAGGAATTCATCCAACTTATCCTTAACCAACTAGTATATAGTTACCTCTTTCTCTCCCTTGTACTCTTATACCGAATATTGAATGTTAGGTCGACTAATGACCGCCCGGAATATATAGATATCCTCGGCCTTTACCTTTATAATCTCTATAAATTCCGGTTCGATATACGATAGTAATATAGCTATTAAATAAACCATCTAAACCTCTCTTCTAACTAAATCCCCTAACTATCGTATCTTAGGCCGGAACTTAAGCGTACTATCTAATACGGTATAACACTCGTTAACTACAATCCGGTCTAACTAGTATATCCCTTATAATCGGCTTAAAAACGTACTAAATATCTTACTAACCGCTAACTCGGGCGTAACTATAACCACCCGGGTGGGCGAATGTACCTAAGTCTTAGCCTTACGCGAATCCTATATTATATATAAAATCCCGGTCTTCTAACATCGGTCGACTAAATTATACTATAATAAAACTAATAGCGTAATAACAATAATAGTCTCGTTACTAATATACTTAGCTGATAATATAAACAATAAACTCTTTCCCGTCCTAGTTCCTATAATAACCAAAATAGAACTCTTGCCTTTTATAATAGCCCTTAATACTAGTTCCTATAACCTATAGAATTCGGCTCTATCACCAAATATACCTTCTAATTCCTCGTGGATATTAATCTCTCTCAATCGCTTTCACCTCCTTAATTAATCGTCTTATATCTCCTCTTCGTATAACTCTCTCTTTCTCTTGTTTCGCCTACTTATACCTACTCCTTCGTATACGAACGGGAAATTCAACTAATAATACTATATATAGCTAACCCATCGGAATTTCTCCCTACGGCTAATAATACTATTATCCCCCTCTATTAATTCTCTAGTATATATCATACCTATAATATAGGTTCTATACCCGGATTGCAAATCCTATAGGTCATCCCTATCTAGATTATCCTCGTCCTAATCCCCGTCTTCTAACTTAGACTTCTCTTCCTTAAATCGATTATTACGGTAATACTTACGGGAAATAGTAATAGCAATCTACCTTCATATACTAATATTCACCCTTACCCCTATCTATCGCTTACTACTCTCCTATATAATCTTTTGGACTCGCTCGGATGTCTATCTACGGTCTTATCTCTAGGCAATCAACTACTTTTGATTTCGTCCGTCCGACGGGTGAAATATACCTTCGCCTATAGCCTCTCCGTCCTACTCTAAACTATTGTCGTCTATTAGATCTTAGCCTACTGGCTCCTCTTGATCCTTAGAGTGTATCCTCTACTTATCTCCTTGCCTTAGCCGCTTTGGTCCTATCTACTATCGATACTCCTTCTTTTCTCCATCCCCCTATAAAAATAGGCTAACGCTAGGCTTTCCTACTACCTTAAATTATAACTTCTCCTAAAATAATAATACTAACTATAAATAATATACTAATAACTCGTCGACCTCTTAAAGTAAATACCGATAGATGATTTTAATATTTCCGTTACTCCTATACCCCTTATGATATATAGCTATAAATATAACCAACCCTTTCTTAATAAATATATTTCTAACCCCCCTATACTCTATATTCTTCTACCGTAACCCTAATAACTCGAGCGCTCTACTAGGCTAACCTCCGTATAACTATATCAAAATCAATAATAACTCTTTGAATCGAGTAATATAACGCTAATATATAGTAAATACTTCTATCTATAAATTCCCGGCTGGATCTAATAACCTTCCTCGGACTTCTGGCTCCTTATATATCCTCTAGAACATCCACTACTCTTTATATACTACCTATTTATTCCTCTCGTCTTCCAAAAATAACTACCTAACTCGGCTCTCGGACGGCTAGTCAATTATAGACTCCTATTTGATTGAGGGCACTTTGGTATCTACCTCTCTCTCCTCATCCAATCCTATTATAATCAATTCCTTAAATAACTCCTCTTTGGCCTCCTCTAACAACCCGTTAACTATCGTACGTACTTGATTTATACTAAACTTAATATTAGGGTATATTACGGTATCTCCAATCCACTAGATCTTACCTCCCGCTATACTAGTATACCGGATCTTAAACCTATATAACCGGCTATTATATAACTACTATATTAGTATAGGATCCTTCTCGTTACGGGCTATAGTTATGAATTCTTAGACCAAACCATAGGTTAACCGATAATAACTCGTGGCTATCCTCTTCGTATCCTTCGAGGGTAATCCACGTATACTATATCTGTAAGAACCTGACATACTCAGAATAGACAATTGGGAATCCAGATATATATCATATGATCAAACACATGTCATGTGACCCAAGACAGTATGCGTAAGCGAGTATGAGCAGAGTCGGAGGGGTTTCGGACCCAGTAAGCATATAAGAGGGATATATCATAGAATTTAGTTTCTTTCTCTTCTTCTTTTCTTATCTTTTTTGTATCCTTCGTACGAGACCTATAGGATATAGTCAATATAAGGTTATTATGCTCCCAAACACCTCTATCCTACCATTGATCAAACCTATATCTTTACATTACACAAAAAAGATCACGCCTACCGGGGACGGCCTACTATAATATCCTAATTCGAGATTCCAATCCGTATCAGAGGACATTCGGTATCGCCTCACCATTGGAACTCAAATAGCTATGATTCCCGAGATCTTACAGACAACTAGTGAATCAGGGTTTGATTCAGCACGAAGCAAACCAGTAGAAGTCGTTAGTACTTAACGCCAAAGAGAGTATTCAGAGACTCTTAAGAACCCCCTCGCGGCAGAGGAAATTATCAAGAAAGAAGTAGAGACAGTCAGGAAGACCTATCTATTCTTTGAAACCCCTATACCGGAAGTACTCCGAATCGCATCCGACCTAGATACTATACTTATTCAATATGAACATCCCACCTACTGTAGGATCGACTACGCCTAATGAACTTACTCGAGATCATTCTTTAGTATCGACAAGTCAACAAAGGAGAACTAAGAGCTCGAAGAATAAAGGAAAGGGCAAATCAAGAGATAAGAGGGATTTCAGTAACCCTAACGTGCTCAAGGGCATTATCCAGTCCTTAGAAACTCAATTATCCGAATCAACTCGAAAGTCGGATAACAACTTTAGTCAGATTATAACACTCCTTACAAAGAGGTTACTAGTTCAACCAATACCTATACAAGAACAAGAAGGTTCGATTACGCCTATACCTTTATCTAGAACGCCCCCGCTTCGCGAAAGAGCTAGACCAGTACATATTCCTTTTTCCGAGAACGAAGATGCTTCTCCTCGAATCCCTTCCGAAACCCCACCGACTCGGATTGGTCGAACAAGAAGAAGTAAGCTAACCGAGAAAATTATCCCACTCGATAATAGTACCACCCCAACCTTCAAGGAATAAAGAATTTCAGTTATAGATCGACTCGAGGTTAATACTAATCATTATCCAACGCCTAAGGCCTATAGGGCCTTGGTATAGGGAACCACAATAGGGAAAGCTCGAAAGTACCTAGGGCCCCGATACACCTCCGACCTAGATCCGTTCCAGACGGCAGAAGAGATAATCGCTCTATTAGGAACCTATTATCTAATAGATAACGAAACAGAGAAGGCTCGAAATAAGTTCTATAACCTACAAATGTCACCAAGAGAAACCTTCTCAGAATTCCAGGCTCGATTCCTAGATGTAGTAACCAGAGGAAGAGTTCCTCGATCTAAATGGTTCTTCTCTCTATAGAATAAGATAACACCTCGATTACGGGATGCTACGCTTAGTAACAAGAGACAATAGAATCAAGATTACAATTTCATAGTCGAGGATATATTATCTATTGATAATAAGCGTCGTCGAAATATAGAACGGAATCCTTTGGCTTTTGTAAAGAAACCGGTTGTAACAAGTACTATTACGAAACCGACCCAAAAGGTATCCGATACGCCTCCGACCAGAACTACTTATGTCCAAATTCCCAAACCTATAATTCACCCTATAGTAACTAGAAACAGAATAAGAACAGCCACCCTACGACCTAAAGGTGTTCCACCTCGTCAACTAGGACCTTCAGATTAATATTATACCTATAGGAAGCCTAGTCATTTCTCTTCTAGTTGCCCTAGTAAGCCTACCATAAAGGAATTAGATCCTAATAAAGCGGAAGAAGAATTGGAACAGTTGGAATCTAATGGTGATATCGGAGAGGAATCGGAACCGAATCGGATGGAAAACAAAGAAGCCTAGGAAAAGACTCCTTCCTAGGTTTAAGAAGATATAATCTATCAAAGTTGGATTTAAAGTCACTATTAGGTAGCGAGCCCTTCCTAATCTCTAGTACTCTAAGTATGAATGGATTCGGAATAGTTACGAATTCCTTAATAGACACTAGAGCAAATAGTTACTTATTTATTAATTACACTTTTGCTAGGCGTTTAAGTAAGGCCTTAGGAGTCAAGATATAGAAATTACCTTATTCTATAGCTATACGAGGATATAAAGGAGAGATCTAGAGTAGGGCTTCTTATTATATTCGATTGCATTTTACTATTAAGGGCCAACGTATATATAACTACCCTTTTGTTATTCTTAACCTAGGGAACTAGGATGTTATAGTTAGGAACAAGTGGATAAAGCGATTCAGACTTAGAGTAGATCCGGTGTATAGTCGGTTTATTTGGCCTTTATAATATCCACTAACTCCTAGATAGGATAAGGAGCTATTGCTACCCTACTAGTAATACCTTATCAAGCACCTAGATATCCAAGCTGATACAAATCGAAGGGACCATTAGTTGGAACGCAATATTCAACGCCAAAGAACTATAGTTACGAGAATTCAGCCTAGTACTCCTAGAATTCTACGAATCCCGAAAGTACTACGAAACCCATCCGGTACGGATAGGAGTCGCCAACTAGGCAAAAAGACTATTCCTAAGCGATAAAGAGGTCAAGCGACAACTAAGTCGAATTTTATCTATAAAATTAGTACAAATACATTCCATTATCAGATGAAGAGAAAGGAGAATAAGTTCTTTTAAACTAGCCTCTATAAAATCGACCGTATCAGAGAAGAGATAGTTAGAAACCCCCTAGATAATATCGATACCCTACAATTGATCCAGAACCGATTACCCTCCGACTATAATACTTTTTAGGATGTGTTTTCAAAAACTACTTCAAATATCCTACTACTATATCGGTTGTACGATCACAAAATCCATTTGGAAGCACCACTTCCTAATGCATTCTCACCTCTATACCGATAGTCCTCCGAAGAGCTTTAGGCTACGAAGGAATACCTAATAGACAATTTGGAAAAAGGCTTTATTACCAATAGTAATAACCCTTTTGCCTCACTAGTACTATTTGTTAAGAAAGCAGATGGTACCCTACGATTCTATATTGACTATAGAAAGCTAAACTCCTTAACCAGGAATAATCCTTACCCTATTCCACGAATAGATAAGCTTTTGACAAGAGTATCAAAGGCTAAGGTGTTTACCAAGTTGGATATTCGCTAGGCATTTCATAGGATCCGAATGGACCCCGAGTCGAAGGATTATACTAGCTTCCGTACTCGCTATAGACTATACAAATATAAGGTCCTACCCTTTGGATTATACAATAGCCCTACCACCTACCAAAGGTATATAAATAATATCCTAATGGATTACCTAGATGACTTTTGTACTACCTACCTAGATGATATCCTTATCTATTTAGAGAATATAGAGGATCACTAGAACCATATCAAATTAGTATTAGGAAGGCTTCGAGAGGCTGAACTACAAGCTAATATCAAGAAGAGCGAATTCCACGTAACTCGAACTAAGTACCTTGGTTATATTCTGACTACGAGGGGTATCGAGATCGATCCTAATAAAGTGGAACCTATTAAGAATTAGAAGGTACCTACTATAATTATAGGTACCAAATCCTTTCTAGGATTCTATAGATTCTATCGACAATTTATTAGGGACTTTAGGAAGATTGCAAAGCCTATAAGTAATATCACAAGGCCTTTAGAACCTTTTATATGGTCCAAAGAATGTGATGATACTTTTAAAGAACTCTAGCATCAGTTGCTCACGGTACAAGGAACCTACCACTTCGATCCCGAACTCCCTACGAAGCTAGAAACAGATGCCTCAGATGGTGTGATTACAGGAGTACTTTCTCAAGAACATACAGATAAGAACTAGTACCCTATAGGATTTACCTCCTATATGCTAGTTGGATCCGAAGTCAATTAGGAAATCCATGATAAAGAACTATTTGCTATCGTGGAATCCTTCAAGAAGTGGCGACCCGAGCTTATGTCAGTTCAGAGCCGAGTCGGAGTGTATTCGGATCAGAATCGGGATATACTACTTAATTCCGAGGAACTTGTCCAGGAATTACGGGAAACGAATCGCAAATCCTTCCACGACCTACGAGATAGGTTACCAAGTGGATATACTATCTAGGATAACTTGTTATTATACCAAGAGAGGCTATATGTGATTCGGAACACCCAGTTGTGCACTAGGCTTATACAAGAAGCTCATGGACAAATTTCTAGTGCACATCTAGGTGGTATGAAAACCTACCAATTGCTAGCACCGAAGTATTACTAGGTCGGAATAAGTTCGGACTATAAACGGTATATAAGCAATTATAAGGAATACAAGGCTGCGTATGTCAATACTAGCAAACAGCAAGGTATGCTACACCTATTACCTATACCTGATTACCCTATACAACACCTATATATGGATTTCAAAGAATTCCCACCTGACAAGCATGGATTCGACTCCATTCTAGTGTTCATAGATCGACTCGGAAAGGATTCAGTAACTATACCTTGCCATAAAACCATTGACGCACAGGGTATAGCAGAGCTATTCATAAAATGGATCTATAGATTCGGACACACCCCGGAAAGTATTGTATCCGATAGAGGACCTCAATTTATATCCTCCTTCTAGAGAGAGTTCTATAGGATCATTAGAACCAAGATCAAGCTCTCTACAGCCTACCATAAGCAAACTAATAGGCAAACTAAGATCATGAATCGATATATCGATCAAAGACTCAGGCCTTTCGTGAATTACTATCAGGATAACTAGAGTAAATTAATACCTATAATAGATAGAGCCCAAATGACTCTACCTCATTCATCTATAGGTATAGCTCCGTATCGGCTTAAGTTCGGACTAGATCCGAGAACAAGTTAGGATTGGGATACGCCCAAACCAACCAATACCCTAGAAAAGCTTAATTACGAAAGAGTAGTTCAGATAGCCTCTCGAATGTATAATAGATAGAAACAAGCAGAAGAGAATATATAGGTAGCTTAGAACCGAATGATAGACTCCGTAAATCGATATAGACGAGCAGTTGATCTCTAGGTAAACGATTTAGTATATCTTTCAGCCAAAAATCTAAAGAACCCGAAACCTAGTCGAAAGCTATCCGACCAATAGAAGGGACCTTACCGAATATTAGAAAAAGTTGGCTATACCTATAGATTGGAATTACTAGTTGGATCTAGGATCCACGATATATTCTCCTTAGACGTACTTTCTAAGTACCCAAATAACCCTCTGCTAGGTTAAGAAAAGCCTACCCTAGATCCAGAGGTTATTTTAGGCCAAGAAGAATAGGAAGTCCAAGAGATACTAGCTATCAAATTGGTTAGGAACTCCTTGAAATATCAAGTCAGCTGGGTCGGCCACGATTTGGATCCAACCTAGTACCTAGCATCTAACTTCATAGGAGCCCTTAGGAAATTATAGGAATTCCATCAGCTATATCCTACGAAGCCGGGACCCCCCCGAAACCTATCCGACTGGTTGAATGCCTAGGAAAAGGGAATTAAGAATTATAATCACTTGGTAGATAATCACCCAGTCAAGAATCACTTAGTCAAGCAGTAATAGCGGTGGCTTAAAATCAGAAGAAAAGAGGGTTATATTTCATTCTAAACTACCCTCTGATTTAAGGCGTATCTACCTATTCTCTTGTAATATCAACCCTTTTGGAACACCTAGTTAGATTCACCAACAGAGGGCTACTACCGTACTAGGGCCCAATCGAAGTCAATACCACGAAGAGAACAGAGAAGATTCCCTTCCGAAACAGGGCCTACTCCCTAGTTTCCTCCTCTTCCTCCCCGCCCTCGGGACCAAAGCCAGTGGTAGTGGTAGTGCCCCCCAAAGCCGAATCCCCCTCGACCTCCTCCCGCTTCCTCTTTCCACCCTTTTTGGTGGGCGCCTTCTTGGCAGCCGCACCCCTCTCCACCATTACCCCCTATGGATGTCAGAACTGATTCGGAGGGCTTTCGGATCTGAATCAGAACTTACCTCTATCTAGGCGCGAGCCTCTGCTATAAAGGCACGAGTCTCCCCTTGGAACTCCTCCTCTTGCTCCCAAAGGCGTCGAGTTTCGGCCCGTAGGAACCGAGTCTCCTCCAGAAGAGCCATCTGGTAGGAGGCAAGGTCCTTTGGAGCCTCTGTATCGGCTACCAATAGGACTTCATCTAGCGCTACCGCGGCAGCCCGGACCTCTCCTTCCTCCCTATACACCCGAAGAGCCGCGAACTCCTCCTTCACGAACTAGGGCAGCTATAGAGTATAAGCTAAGTCGGAGGGGTTTCGGAGTAGGAAACTATAAGGAACTTACCGGAACATACGCCGCGTTCTACTGTATACAATAGGCACACTTCTTAGATGATTTCTTTGAGAAATCACAATCATAGTCCCTATAGACCTTCATACGGCGCAGGTACCGCACGCAACAGACTCGGTGAGCACCCGGGAGGGCACCAGCGGGAACAGGGACAGGCATAGTGCTATACTTATGGTTAGCGAGACCGAAACCCCTACGAAACCCCTCCGACCATAAACCTACGTTGATTGATTGATTGATTGTCTACATAAGTCAGTATCCAAACAACAAGTCTAGAGGCATACGTACGATTTATGATTTTTCAGGAAGCCAAAGAAAGAAAGAAAGAGAGAAAGCCAGGAGGAAATTTCTTGGCTTATATCTACCTACTGCTATTGTTCAAAATCGACAATACTAAGATCCTTAGTATTATCCTTTGTGTCAATAGAAATCAACAATACTAGGTAGGATTTTCTTTGTTCCACCCCGAAAACCTACCGTATCGCCCTCGATACTGTTTGAGGACAAACAGTCACAAAAGGAGGAGGGTAATGTAAGAACCTAACATACTCAGAATAGACAATTAGGAATCCAGATATATATCATATGATCAAACACATATTATATGACCCAAGACAGTATACGTAAGCGAGTATGAGTAGAGTCGGAGGGGTTTCGGACCCAGTAAGCATATAAGAGGGATATATCATAGAATTTGGTTTCTTTCTCTTCTTCTTTTCTTATCTTTTTTGTGTCCTTCGTACGAGACCTATAGGATATAGTCAATATAAGGTTATTATACTCCCAAACACCTCTATCCTACTATTGATCAAACCTATGTCTTTACAATATCTAATGATTTCAGCCTACCGTCTCTTATATACCTCTTGTAATACTATCAATTAGGCCAACTTAATTACGACCGAATATTTCGACGTATAATCCTCGATATCTAATCACCCTTTATCCTCCTATATCCCTAAAACTACTAATCCACTAATAATAGTACTCTTATACTTGTAGTCTTATAATAGCTAGTTCAACAAAGTGATACAAAACTATAAAACCTATCGTTAAATCTATTTCATCCACTCAATCTCCTTATCTAACTCTCCCTCGTCTTTGGGGTCTTCTCTTATAGGCTACTACTCCTTCTACCTCCGAAACTCTAAAATCTTATCTTGTAATACCTCTAGTTGGTCCTATTGATTCTCTATTAACCGGTATAGTAGCCTTTTATCCTCGTCGTTATCCTTGGCTCGGAATATATAATATAATAATATCTTCCAAACCTCGGTATATCTTTTTATCGTAGTTATACTCATCCAACTATCAAATAGTATATTCGGCTTCTAGTCTATCTCTTTCTTATTGGCCTCAAACAATGTATAGATTCTAATTACCTCCTTGACTGTATTGAATTATACGTCTTAAATCATCCAATCAAATACTTTATATAATACCTATAATTCTAGCCTATCCTCCTTAACTAGCTTAACTAACTCCCTTACCTCGTCGCGATCTAACCCTATTAAGTAGGATGCCTACCCAACCTAGCGTAACTATAGATTTGGCTTACGACTTTCGTTGGGTTCTAAGATCTACTTTCGCTCTTCGTCTTCGGCCTTCTTTAACGCTACTAATAATTCTTACTTTGCTACTATAAATCTACTATCTCCGGATGGTATAATTCCTACTCGGGGATTGGCTCGACTACTTACCTCAAAATACTATACTTTAGGCCTACGAACGAAAAAATACTAGCAATAGACTTCGGTTCTCTATAGGACTACTAACTCTTTCCTTTTGATCTATCTACCCTTCTTTCGACTATTGACCTATATATACTCTTCCTAGTAATGTTTCTAGATATTAGCTAATTAACATACGATATATTAATATAGTAACCCTTAACTATTATATTCTTAATATTTTATTCCGTCCGTTCTAGGCTCTTGTAATACTTGGATGGATGGGTTAGATAGGGATAGGAAAACTAACCTATTTAACTATACTCTCTCTCTTTTCAATCCACGAATATACTATACTTCTTGATCAATCCGTTCTCGGACTTCCTTAGTAGTCTTATATATATTAATGTCCTTTAAATAGGTATTAATATAACTAGGTAATACGACGTACTTACATTCTAAACAAACGATTAACCTATACTCGGGTAAATACACAAATAGATACATTTTGGATTTGAATAGGGTTACTTAATTGATTACCCTCTAACTATTTACTCTTTACCTTATATATAAACCTCTTTACGCGTCTTTCTACGTAATACGTTCTAAATCCCGGTGCTTCCCTTGCTTTTTCCTAGGTTCATAACCCATCCACCTTTATATATACCCTTATACTTTTATGCTTACCTTATGCTTCGACGTCGAATTTAGCTTACCTGGTCTATACACTCCTATTTACTCTATCAAAACTTCGACGACGATACAAAAACCGAAATAACTAATGAATATTAGGTTTCTAGTCTTATAATTAGTTAGGGGTTTGTCGTTAAATACTTACTTATCTTGACGTCAAATTTGGGCTTCTCTCGGGCCTATTAAGCTATAACCCTAATAAATCAATTTGACTAAATCAATTTGACTATCTCGCCTATAAAGTAGGGCGAATTTTATATGGTGGTTAAATCAATTTGACCCCATAATGGTTCAACAATAATGGATAGGTTATTGTGCTCCCAAACACCTCTATCCTACTATTGATCAAACCTATGTCTTTACACTAAATGAATCTTATATAAGATTCGTTCAACAATAATGGATAGGCTAGGTTGCTCGACGGCTTCTAGGATAGCTTCCTAGATAAAATAGGGTTGCTCTAGCTAGGGAAAATTCATAAAGGCTTACTCGCGAGGGAATAGGACTATCTTAGTTGCTCTTCCTTCGATGCTCCGAGCTATAGAGTTAGCCTTATCGTACTAATAGGTAGAAGGATAATACTAGGTATAGCTGATCTTATAACTCCGGTAAACGATAGGGAGGATTACCTAGTTAGTTCACAACTCAAAGTCACGATCAAGTAGTTAGCTGCTTTGTTGATTCTCTCTATAGAGGCGTGGAAATAGGAGGTATAGAGATACATCATACAAGCCAATCAGTCGAACAAGGGTGTAGTATAGGACATGATGGATAGGTTTGCGCACCATATGGAAGTGGCCATACTTATTAGAGTACTGAACCCGGAGAGGAGCCAAGTGAAGGCTGGATTGCAGGTCTTAACCCTGTATTTGTCGGAAATTCTACCTAAGCCCTTTCTTTGCCACCCTAAGGCTAGAAGCAAAGGTGATAATACTATCGATATCAAAGGTGACGAGAGCAGTCTCACATGGCGGGTCTTCTCCTTCAGATACGTAGATATGTGTCATAGGCTGGTTAGGATGCTCTGGATGGACTCCACTATAGACCTGTCGCTTTTACGCAGTTGTCATGGTGCTAGCAAGCTGGTCTCGAGGGTGCGCAATGCTCAGCTTGCTTAGCACATCTGGACAGCCATCTTGGGCAGCTTGAAGAAGATGGGCCTGGAGATTTTGATGACTGCTGTACTGGCTAGCATGCTCTTACTGTTTCTGATGATGGCAGTCTTGACAGCATCCATGGAACTGAACAAGCTGGTCATCTAAACGTCGCCCAAGCTGCTGAACCTTGGTTGTGGCGAGGTTTTCATTCTCAACAGCTTCAATAGCAGCTATCTCATCGGCTGCCGTATTTGATGACACACTTGGTGCTATACTAGATACCTCTCTGGAAACTGTAGGAGGGAGAGGATCTGCTTCGGCGATAGGCTCTTCCTCTTTTGAGTCCGGCTCAGAAATATCCATAGAAGCAGATCCAAGGATGGACTTGGTGGTGGCAGAAGGTCCCCAAGCTCGTCATCTAATTGGAGGGGGAAGGCCTCGTGGTTTGCTTGTAGTTGAGCATTGGTGTTCTAATCAAGCATAAACTGGCCCTCGTTTGATACAGCTCGTAAAGAGTGCGTATAAGGCACTACAGCTGCAGCCTGAGACCGATTCTGTCTCTACCAATATCTCTCTCGTTCTTTATCTCGTCCTATTTGACGTCGCTCGTCGCTAGACTGGTACTCGGGCCTTCGCCCTCGCTTGGGTGCTAGTTCAGAAGACATTATCGCTATATAGTTTCAAGTACTAAGGTTCTTAGATGTTAAAAGCTTCTATATAGAAAATGGTAAAAGAAAGAGACAGAATTCCCCTAACTTGTATAGCAGATACTGATAACCAGCCTAAATTTTGAGGTACTCTATTGATAGACTTCTATTTATAGGCCTTTTATTTCTAAGGTCTTTAAGTGGTTGTAGAACCAACGAATTAGTATATATCATATAGCTCTTAAGTGTTTGCCATATAAGGCAATACGGCTTCCTTCGTAGATATAGCTTAATACTCTCGTGACTAGGCCCAATATAGGTCTCGTAGTACTTACATATTAATACTTGGTGCTCCAAGCTATAGATCAGGTCCATTTGATCAAGGAAACAATAGGAGATACTAAGAGTATTATTTAGATAAAGGAAACTAACTTACTTTCGGATCTTACCAAACCCCTTTTATGAATCACCTTTTATGAGTCAAGTATTGATCCACCAAAGGTAGGATGGACCACTGAGAGGCCCGCGGATTCCTTTTAGCAGTTAAAAGGGCTCTCACATAAGAGGTAGCACAGAGCCATGAATGCGACACCTGGGAATGGGGGTGTGATATTCTTGTGTTATATGTATACTACGGACTAAGTTGTAATATAATATTATCAACGATCTTAATAGTGATTTGGAAGGAATTTATAATAATGATAGTAAATTATTATGCTCTTTCTGTGCAAGAACTAAGCCATCCTCCCTCTCGAACTTAACCCGTACCCGCCACACCGACTTATCATCCATTGCAGCATCTCCATTCTTCGCAAATGGGAGTCTATGCGATGCACCGCCCGCAGCTCCAGCAGCGATCAGGCACGTACTATTAGTTGGATCGAAGGGATCTACGTGAACCTGGCCTGTTCGTACACCGATACTAATATACGAGATACCTAGCACAAAAATGAGTAGCAGCGGTGGTAGTAACACGACAAGCGATGACCAGGCTCCGTTGTATCCTACGCGCCATACGCTGTAGGTCCCTGTGACTTGGGCCTGACCCGGCGCTGCATTGGCAATGTAGTACATGCGCAGATTCGTACCTTCGTACTCGATAATACCTCGGATGGCGGATTCGAGGGATCGTGCGAAGGAGACCGAGTCGTTCACAGCGTGCAGAGCAAGGAGGGAGTCAATTGGAACGCTTCCCTGATTGTCATGAATTTTGATTAGCTGATTTTTTCTGATTTTTATTTTTTGTTTATTTATTTTTTCTTGCTTGAAACAAACACATTTACAGCTTGACTTACATATGTGGAGACGACTTGGGAGAAGATTTCGGAGATCACAGTGTATGTCTCGTTAGGGACCAGTTGACTCCGCTCATCGACGCTAACGATCTCTTGATTAAAGAGCCCTGACTTGGAAGTGTATGTGACCTGCGCACGGGTAATACGAGGACTTAATGTACAAGTCAGGTTGGGGAATGCTTGGGCTTGGACTATCTGATTCTTAGAGGCGTAGCCACCAAATGGTCGGAAGTAGAGGATATAATCCTTGACCTGCTCATCTGGCTGGCAAGCAAAACATGCCACTGATGAGTATGAAGATGTGGCAACAGTATCTGAAAACACACACCTAAAGAAGATCAGTCATTATTGAAAATAAATTAGGTCGAACGACTTACTGCGGGTGTTCCGAGTCAAGTAAAAATCTCTGAACCAACATCTTTCCACTTCCTGAATTGGTTACATTGAAGTGTTCGACGTTTTCTTTGATAATTGGACTATTGGTAGTCTTCGTACAGGATACCACAGCACTGAGGCCCTGCTGCATGAGCGTGTAGTTGAAACTTGGGAAGGACGTCCCGTAGTCCCAGCTTTCAAACTGTATGTTATTGAAAGCTTGGATGCCACTCCAGCCCAGAGGCAGCACACCACCGGTAGAACCTGATAGGAGAGTATCAGAATAATATCAAAGTCACACAATTGGATTATATAAGTTACCATTAAAAACTTTATCTATAACGCCGATCGTCGAATTCAGAATGCCCTGTTCGGACTGTGCTGCGGATATGCCGGCAGATATCATGGACACGGGA
Source organism: Coleophoma eucalyptorum (assembly GCA_026120035.1). Classification (NCBI taxonomy): domain Eukaryota; kingdom Fungi; phylum Ascomycota; class Leotiomycetes; order Helotiales; family Dermateaceae; genus Coleophoma; species Coleophoma eucalyptorum. The sequence goes on along the minus strand of JALRME010000078.1, from coordinate 45,695 downwards.
TCCTCCGCAAACGGACAGGTGGGAAACACAACCTTAGCGCCGTTAGGAGACTGGTACTCGTACCACGTACATCCGGCAATGGTTCTGACTGGCCTGCCGTTACTATCTCGGGTGTTATACTACAGACTTAGTAAGTAAGTCCTATTTCGATTTGGCTGTCAAAAACTGTACCCATTTCCAAAACTCCGACGAAGTAAAGTCAACCTCGGTACCGTACACTTTCTCATTGACCAATATATCTGCTGGCGCGAGTAATGTGGCGAATCCAGTGGTGAGGGCCATCGCCGCAATCCAGACGATGATTGTAAAAGCTGATAACTGACGACGCTGGCCATCGAAGAGGAATGTCCGGTTGGACAACTTAGTCCAGACTGTCCACAGAATTCAATATTTCTCATCAGGTGCTCGAAAAAGAGAAGGAACAGACCTTCAATTCTTGACAGAGTAGCGCCTTGGTTACTGATCTTCTGTTTGATCATCAGAAACAGCAGGCTATTCAGAAAATATAGCGTGATAACTGATAGCACCGTTCCCAGACTTGTCCAGATGATCGTGGCCACCTTGGAGTTGGTCCGGAGCCAGTGACCAACGCTCAGATTGAAGAGTATGGTCTTATATGCACTCGCAGCCCAGAAGCCGATCGAGGCCAAAAAAACAATAAGCAGACCAAGTCCATAGATCAAGTGCCAGACGATGGTATTGATCCTGCGAGATTTGGCTAATTTAGTATTGCTATTGTGAGAAAATGGGGGAAATTTTCGTATACCTTTTCCTTGGTTTCTCCATAATAGATAACCAACCTATGCTTGCTTTCCCTATCCACTGTAATACAATTGGGATAACTGCGTGCTAAACTTTGATCGAATATTCACTATTGGGCCTAAACAAATAGAAGAACCTTTATGCAGCTCATGGAATTTGACATATATTAGGAAAAAGACATGTACCTTCCAAGTGGCATATGCGCCTCTAGGGACTGATGTCCATTCATGGACGTGGGCTGAGACTTCCTTGTATGCCTAAGCGTAGGATGGCGTCGAATCTAGACTCGAAACTATTTTCGTCGAAAACCACCGTAAAAATAATATCACAACTTCTCTCCGAAACATCGTATCTATCCTATACTCGAGGTTCCAGTATTAAAATAGTCCGGAAAGACACGATGCGAGAACATAAATGAGCAGTAAGAAGCTGAAAGGTAGATTCTATGATTTAGAGTTTAAGCTTGATCTAGCCTACGGATAAAGCAAGGTACTTCCTGATATCAGGCTTTCTTGGTTGAATGATAAAAGACGCCAAGTAATTAATCTACGCCTTGCATAAACAGCGCCAACATACTGAACCAGTCGCGGTCCCGGAACCGCATGGAAAATTTCAAGCTAAATCAACATTATTTAATCAATGCAATTAAAAGGGACAGAGCCACACAGAGAAAAAGACGAGCCAGACTTATTGAAATTAGGACCTGGTGGGCCGGAAATAGAGGGACTAGAAAGGTAGGGGCCAGAAGTGTAAGTCAGAAGTGCAAGAGCTCATGATGTAGTAAGGGGCCTCGCAGACGATTTACAAGGATATCCTTTTAGTGAAGTCTACATGGCCTAGGTCGTGCTCTTATCATGTATAACCAAAACTGTTAAATCAAATATCTAGCTTTACCAGCGAGTTAAAAACAAGTACGACAGGTGCATTTCAGCCGCAACAATTAGAAAGTATCTTAGCCCCGGAGATGCTTAGATCGTCCAGGTGGTATCGTCCAGGCGGTATCGTCCAGCTAAAACTGTTCTTCAAGAATAAGATCCTCCTAGAAGAAAAGGGTTTAGACCTTTGTGGAGGTCATGCCTCGGTTCTGCACGGTTGTCATGCATACAAAGAATTTTGATACAGTGACTAGAATTCATTTTGACACTACGAAAGAAGCCTTGGATCACAACCAAATACCCATAGAGCACATAAAATTATTGAAAGGACAAGTATTCTGATGTCTTGGGCATATCTAGGCAGGCAAGATGTAAGGTTTATAATAAACTGGCCTACTCCCAAGGCGATGAATAACACCATCGGTAAGGTTCCTTCAACCATCAACTACTCTGATGGTAAGGTCGGAGGGTGATAGTTTCAAGTGGTTCAAGATTCTGATTGAACTCAGTCACTAAGTGTTAGCGATATAGATTTCTAAAAAGAAAAAGCAAAGAAGAAAAAAGAAAATCAAACAATTAAGATCCCTCCCGCTCTAAGGAGGGGACTTTCAGCTGTGGCTTAGAGTACCATATCAGTTCTTAGCTCTATGTGACTAATCTAAGCCTATTTTCACAAAGAAGATATTTTACTGGGTACTTTGATTGCGTTTTTACCTCCTTGCTGTAGGCATAGGTAAAAACAAAGTCATATTCTGACTCACGTGTAAGAAGCCACTCGAACTCGGAAGCTAGACGGGTGCAGATTCGGCTATTCTTGACGTTGATTATAAGACAATTCTAGTTTCCTTGTATAATGTGTAGGTGGTCGTACAACATACTACTGCAGCCGGGATTTATGAAGTTTGCAGCACGAGCCGTAATACTTTTCTATGCTCTAGACCTGCCGAGTAAGTTTAACCCTTCGCTCGTGAGGCTAATAGGGAGAATTGCTAATACGCGCCTCATAACGCCTTAGAGTTCAGCTGGATGTCCTAGAGCAATGAGATGGTAGTTGGATGTGACTTCCCTGTACTAAGGGCTGGTTTAGTAAAATTGATCAAGAGGGAGAATATATAAATGAAGCATGCTTTGGCACTGAGATAATTAGAATTCAACTCATCGCTATAACGACAGAGAGATCAGCATGGGGATTGCAATCACCTCAGCCTATGCCAAAGGACTCTGCTCAGTAAACTCTGGTTAGTACAATTACTATCACTCCGTAGATTCTGTGCCTCTTAACTATTATTCATGGGCTGGGTAACTTAACTTATCGCGAATTATTAAAGATAAAGGCTGCGGGCCGCAGCTGTACATAATTATTAGCGTAGTTCCTATTGCGTTTTACCTTATCTATGGATGGTATTTTTTTCTCAAGCGATTGCGTGCAATCAAAAAGACAGATTGCGGTGCTCAGATCTGGTTCTCTCGCCATAATTTTAATGGTGACCTAAACCACTGGGTTATCTATATTGATGGGATTACTTATGAACTCACCATTGACTCCCTATCGCCAAGCCAAGAGGCTTTACCAGTGGACGTGCTATCAAAACCCGATCCTGTGTTTCTCCAATATCGGCCAGACTTTGATACGCCAGGCAGGCAGGAAGCTCCTAACAGAATTGTAGAGGAAAACGTGGCAGTGCACGTGTCTTACTGTGGTATAGAGCACAACGGGTAGCGTGTTGTTCTCAAGGTCCACAACGTCGACCCTAACCAGTGGGATATCGACCTTCAAACTGGAAGCATGGTGGCAAACATGACAAGGCTTTTGTCATGCGTCTTTTAGGGTGGACTCATAAGAACAACGACGAGATTCTAAACATCTGCCAGGACACTATCAATGACTGGGGCAACTATAACATCATACATGCCAACTGCAAGCATTTCGTCAGGATCGTAGTTAATACTATTGCCGATCAACCTATGGCTCCAGATTCCAAGTATATTTAAGGTTATTTTGACAATAGCCTTCACTTTATCGATGACTGGTCTGTACGCTGGATTTGGAATATGTATATATTTTACAAGATGAGATCGTAGTAGCAAGAGATAGAGGACTAAGTATAGACTTCTGTGTTACATAGAGCAAGGGGGATAAATGTTAGAGGCTATTTCTTAGGCGTTAGCTTAATTCCATAGAGCTTAAGTACTTAATCTTTGCTCTTAACCCTAATTTGTATGGGTTCGTCTGACGTATTGAATAATGGGTACTCCACTGCCTTATTTCCTAACTCATCGCTCGATTTCGTTCTTCCTCGCTCTCTACCCCGTTATTTGACCATATCCTACTATCTTCGAATGGATCCCTCTGGCCATATAATACCCTCTCATATAAATCGGGTTGTGTCTCTCCCTCTTTACAGTCGATTCGATCAACCCTACTATCCACAACTCGGTCCAAACTGATACGAAGATATACCGCATCCTATATGACCTACTCAACCTCGATCTCGGCCTTGGGTCTTTTGTCGTTGTCCTTTGTATTCTGTATCATAGGCCGGCTTGTCTGGGTTCTTCTTCGTGTTATAATGCGGCTATTAACTACTCTTCTAACCGTACTTTGCTAATACTCAACCTCCTCGGGAATTATAATAATAGCTTTACTAAGTTCGCTATCTCGCCGAATCCTCCTACTCTCTTGTGCGTAATCTCGTAATTTCTATAGCTTGCCTATATAAATCACTATTCGGATAACGTGCGGGATAAGCGAATGAAACAGACAAGCGAATGAAACAGTACTTAGGACTCTACCCTATAAAACTACAAATAACTTTGTAATCAGACCTTCAAATAACTATTCTAATATATCATTTGAATTATACGAAGCTACTTTATTAGCCTGGCAAGTTCGTTTATTATGATTAGTCTTTCCGTATGCTCCACAATGTCGATTATATAATTCGCTTGGATTTCTTTTTCGTTTATTTTGACCTTGTTCGGTCGAAATTTGGGTCTGAACTGCCTTATTTTCCTCTAATTCTTGGATCACTTCTAGATTAAGGGTCCCTCCTTGCTGGAGTACCTTTCTTTTCGTACGACGGCGACGGCTTAGTTCTTCATTTGCGCCTTAAAGTCTTAATAGCTCGGCTTTAACAAGTATAAGTTCATATCCAATCTTATTTGTACTTTTTTGTAATCGATCGATAGAGTCCAAAATTAGAGTCGGAGAGCTACTCTGATGTCGTACGATTTTACTCTTGATAAGAGTTACTTGCTTGGCTACTTCTTTAGTTGTTTGTGGTGTTTTACAGATCTATAAATGAGAGGTTGATAGACGCGAGCTTTCGAGTTCCGGAGTTAATAACTTAATATCAAGCTTCGATAGGACCTTCTCTGGGTCGTACGGAACAAGGCCTGCCCCTCTAAAGCCTCCTTGGATATTTGCTTTAGTAAAGGTAACTGTCGGATTGCAATGCATATACTTAGCATGTGACCCAATCACGTGGTAGCATTCGTTGATGGGATATAATCCTATTTACGATAGACGTACATAGAGAATCAACAACCACCTACAACATACTGCATACCCTGTAATTGAAGCCTACGATACTATTACGAGGTCTGCCCGTTGTAAACGCATACCAACACTAAGCGAGTCGTGTGCAAAAACACCAAAACGCGTCAATCTACCAAAATATTAGAATACTAGCATCAAATTAAGCTTTACCTTTTGATTAAGGTAAAATTCTTTTAGGTATCTAAGCACGTAAGCTGCACTGATTTCAAAATATTTAAGCTATTACAACTGTATGCAACGTATCTTTTTAGACTTTTTGCAATCAAATAAATAGAATGGATTCTCTTTGTAATGCTATCCTAATTCCGAAAAGCTTACTTTTATAGAAAAAAAAGTAAGCTATTCTTTGGTGTATCCTTAAATACTGCCACCTCTGACAGCCTTTATAGCAGTGTGATGTGACCTGGAATTCATATGACAGGCTCCAAACTTTAAAACGACCCTGGCAAACCCTCCGAGCCCCAAGGTTTCTTGGGAGCTGCTCAACCCTGACTTAATTTTATAACTCCCCAGCCTATGCTTTATGTGTTCACGGACAGTAACGCCATTGGATTTGTTGTTCGTTTGATACAGGATTTGGGGACGATAGAATCACGGACGGATAGTACTCAGTCTTTCTCCCACTTCTTGCAGCTGATGCTTAAGCCTTGGATTATAAAAATTGGATTATATGACAGGGAGAGGCATCATATGCCACGCAATCTTAGCCGCGTATTCATAGCACTACCTTGATCCAAGGACAACATCCCCAATCATACATATTGCTATGTAACCTGTATCGCCTTGTAAGGTCTTTCTCTTATTCCGCTGCGGCTGTATAGAACCGCACCTAGGGTAATTGATACTCTCATGTCGCTAATTTCTTGAATCAGACTTTTGGATATTTCTTTATCAGATAGCACATATCCTCGAAAATTCTTTCACATGAAATTAGTGATGACAAAACAGGACGGTATGAGCTCCTTTCCACTTACTCATTTCTTATATTTTTGGAGCCGGGACAGTTTATCATGTATACCAAATTAAACTTTAGGCTGTAAAGACAAATGCGGTCTTCCCAATCCTCAACTGGCTCGCTGGGAGGGTAATGCTGGAAATAGCGCCAGATCAACTTATCGTCGAAATTAACAGTCGAGCGTCGCCACATTCCTAGTTCATATTCATGGTGAGCATACAACGCAGAAGGATCAAGAAATATGAGATTTCCTGTGGCTAAATTGATGGGGACGTTGCCAACACTGAGGTTGCCATGAACTAGGCACGGTTTAATGGAGCGGCCTTCATCTTCATCTTCCAAAGGATCGAGAAGACGAGGTAAGATATGCTCCATAATCGTCTCAAATGCAGCTTCGTATTCTGACCAAGCTCCATTAACAATCAACTCAGCACTGAAAATATTTGTGATGAGTTTTTTGAAAAAGGATGCCCAGCTCTTATCCCATGTGAGCAATTGTGGAACTTGCCCCTGGCAATTATCCGTGTAAAATCCAAATTTTCCTTCCGGTGATTGACTCTTGTGATGAAGCTCCGCAACTTGGGCACAAAGTTGGGCACCATCGGGTCTAATATCAGCAGTATCAATGAACTCCTGTAGGAGAAAATAGCTGGTGCTCGTGGACTGGTTGG
>JALRME010000078.1:0-38775 GCA_026120035.1 Coleophoma eucalyptorum | reverse complement strand
TGGAGTGCTCGACTGCTGGTGGGAGTGCTCGACTGCTGGTGGGAGTGCTCGACTGCTGGTGGGAGTGCTCGACTGCTGGTGGGAGTGCTCGACTGCTGGTGGGAGTGCTCGACTGCTGGTCTCGCAAGGGTCGCTCGACTGGTACGGCCCACAGTAATATAGCTTTGGGACGAGCGAAGGGATAATATCATATAGTTCTTTCAAGGACGCATGCTCTCCCTTCAGTAATCTTTCTCCATCTCTCGCGCACTTACGCCACCCAGTTAGCTTCGAGATAGCTAATCATAAGAATGGAATGCTATTACCTTCAATAAAAGTAAAATTTGTGTACCGTCTGCGAAGTTCAAAGATATTCGTGCGGCTTTGACCCAAGTAGAAGGCCAAATGCTAGAATGGATACTTGTCCATCCTTTGGGGAGCACTGTGATAAGTATTAAAGTTGAACTGCCATAAAGTGGGGCTCGACATACTTGCAAGAATGCCAGCTTCTAAAGGGAAGTTTCCGTGTACGCCTTTCGTGCCTTCGGGCATGATCCTTCGGTATCTACAGATTGAAAACAGTATATTTCGTTTGTGAGGCTACCGTCGCTTTTAAATAATTGTCTGAAAAGTTCCACAAACCAGGCAAGCTGTCGCAAGCGCGCGCTTGAAGTTGTCTCGTGCAGTATTACAAGGGTCTCAAACCCTGTGGGAAATACCTGCAGTCATTCTCGGAATCGCTTCCGAAAAAGGAAGAGATTCCTGATTCGTTAATCTGAGAGCAACCCTTGACTTGTCTTCTAGTGTCGGTGTGGATACGTCGTGCTCTTATAGAGCGGTTAGTTGAAATACATGCAAGTTCAGCTATTTAAAACACGCAGATTGCGATTAATTGACAAATTAGCCGCCCAACTTTATGCAATAGCAGGATGGCACACTTGAAAAAGATGTGCTTGCTGCTGACCTACCACATAAATACATGGAAGGATGAACCTCGAGCTTGCTCAGATAAGTGTCAGTGCACAGTTTATAGTCATCATCGTCAAACTCGACTTGAAGCACAAAAATGGTGCGTACTTTCCTTGCGAGGCTGCCCACTGGTCATAAATCTGATCACTTTAGATACCAATATTTGGCCACAACCGTCCAATTTTCAATTCGAAGAGGCGTGTATGGAGACTAAATTCAGCTCCCTCTCTCAGTTCCACAACTTCCAATCCAGCGGACAATAAGAATTCTCTTAAAGACCCGCACGGTCTTACTATCCTTTGGCAACCAGAAGAAGGCGTTCCTTCAGTAGACATAGTCTTTGTCCATGGCATTGGAGGCAGGAGTGAAAGCAGTTGGGCGAAGGATAAAAACCCAGAACTATTCTGGCCCAAATGGCTGCTTGAAGACGAAATAATTAAGAATGCGAGGATATCAACTTTTGGCTATGATGCGAACTTCCTAGCCCGTGGGCGCAGGCGTACATGGAAAATAGCAGACTTTGCTAATAATTTACTCTTCGAATTACAGATAGCGGCGCAAAGTACAAAGCTTGGGATCGGGAAAGTAAGTGTCAGAATGAGCTATGGCTGCGCTTCATTTGTATTATTACAATACTAAAATTATTTAGTTGCCGGTAATTTTCGTTGCTCATTCAATGGGAGGAATAGTGGTAAAGAAGGTAAGCTACTCGTGCAAATTTAACCCTTTTTGCTTATCATCCCCAAGGCATGTAATATAGTAAACTCCAGTATCGAACTGTACTCAGGCTTTCCCTTATCGAGTACCGCGATTATATTTTTGTCAACTCCCCACCACGGTTCAGAACATGTGGTTTGGCTTCATCGTACCTTAGAACTGTCCATTTTTGGTCACTCTTCGACACCATATGTCGCTGAGCTCAGACAGAATTCAGTGGTACTTAGGGAAATTCATACGCAGTTTTTGATGCTTAGACCAAGGCCATTGACTGCATCTTTCTATGAGACCATGGAAACAGCAGTTGGGCCTTTAAAAATTGTTTGATCCCCTGTCTTTAAACTGGGTACGAAACTTATTTGTTTTAGTTGCTTGTTAATAAAGCGTCATCTACTCTTGGACTTCAAGATGAATTAGAGAAGGCTCTTGATGCAGATCACCACACCATTTGTAAATACAAGGGCACTTCAGATCCGAATTATATCTCTGTTTGCGATGTTATCAAACGATTTGTTAGTCAACTGCAAATATCTATTGGTCACCAACAAGAATTGATAAAGCGCGAGGAGCTACGCAGGATACAGAGACTATTGGAATATCCCAGTACGCCTGAAAGAGATTTTAAAGAGTTCTACGGACAACACATGCCTGGTTCCTGTCAGCATTTCATGACTGACCTACCATTTCGTAATTGGATTGAGGATCGTACACTATCGGCCCATATTTTATGGGTCAACGGTTCAGCGGGAGTAGGAAAGTCTGTGCTTTCATCCTTGATTATCCAATATCTCAAAGATCAGGGAATGACTTGCCACTTCTACTACTTTCGGTTTGGCGAGCCAGAGAAGCGATTGCTTGGAGCTCTCTTTCGCTCACTTGCCTATCAAGCTGCGAATGATTTACCGGAATTCCGCAAACAGCTTGCGCAACACTTAGAGATCCGGAGCATGCCCGAGCATGAAGAAGAGCACATCTTGTGGGGGACACTGTTTATGAACAAGCTATTTCGACAAAGCGTCGTCGGACCAGTTTATTGGGTGATTGATGCTGTGGATGAGTGTCAATTTCCGAAACAACTGCTGAGCATGATTTCCGAGCTGTCAACCATTAACTTTCCCCTCCGTGTTTTACTTCTCAGCAGCCGAAATGATACAATTACAACATCATTTCAAATGCTCGCTTGTTCAACACGGCTTACGGAAGTAAAATTTAAGGCTGACTCGGCTGATCTTGCGAGATATGTCAACAAAATAATCACAAACACTGCAGGCAGTGATGATCTGGCATCAATATTTGGAAAGACTGCTGAGAAGATCCTACAATGCGCTGTTGGGAACTTTTTATCGACGCGATTGGCCCTTGAAAGAGTACTCCAATGCACAAATGAAAATCAGATCGAGGCTGTCATAAAAGAAGTTCCTCCCGGTTTAGACTCCATCTACCGACACATGGAACAGGCTTTGTTAACTAATCTGACAGATTCAGAAATAACTTTAGCTAAGACTATCTTCGCCTGGATTATCTGTTCAAGCCGTCCGCTCAGCCTTGTGGAGCTTTCGGGGGCACTGCAGCCCCAGGTCAGTGTCGCCATTGACCTTCCGACTGTACGTCATGTCTGTGGAGCTTTTGTGGCTATCGACACTCTCACAGCCCAAGTCAACCTCATACATCACTCGGTGCGAGATTATCTGACAAATGTCAAAACGGCACTCCATGTTGAATTACCTGATTCACATAGGGTCTTATTATACAAGTGTATATCTATCTTATCCCAGCTGGACATCAACGATCACTACCAGGACATGGAATTGAATTCGCAATTCAAGAAAGAGCCTCTGCTAAAATATGCCTTGTCTTCCTGGTACGATCACTTATCGAAGTCTAACGCTGTATCAGCTAAGGATTCAATTAAGCTTTTGTCGGATTTCCTAAGAGGACCTCAAATCTTATTGTGGATTGAAATAGTAGCATCAAGCGGCCAACTTCACCCCATTGTCGACGCCGCACAAACCCTGGAAAGTTTTGCTAGCCAACAAATGAAGAACCTTACACGACCAGGCGTTGACTCTGAAGCTCAAAACCACGCGCGATTTATAGAGAATTGGGGCCAAGACTTGATTCGAGTCACGATGGAATTCGGGGACCGTCTCCTCACTCACCCAAAGTCCATCTTCAGTCCGATACCAGCCTATTGTCCACCTAATTCAATGATATATAAGCTCGTACAGTCTCTTGGCAGTTCCATTATTGCGCAATCGATAACAGTAGATGGACTGTCCAGGTCTGATTGGGTCGACTCACCTGTGCGGTTCTCAATGAAGAAGGATTACCGTCCTTCAGAAATCCTTTCCACCGACGATTACTTTGCCATATCAACATTATTAGTGAATGGATCGTCTGTTAACGGTTACGTTAGTCTTTATTGGGCTAAAACCTGCGAAGAAGTGGAAACACTAGAGCAAGGAGAGCCGGTCCTTAAGATGCGCTTCAGTCCCTCGGCACGTCTCTTAGCGACTTGTAGTAGACGGTATATAAAGATTTGGGCGACTACTAGAATTCCTGGTAATCCAGTTGAACTCCTTTATACTATAAGCAGCCCAAGTTTTTCTTCGCTGCTCGCGCTTGCCTTTCGCCATGAAGAACAGGCCCTCATCACTTGCTCGCGTGATGGATGTCTCCAAGAGATTGATCTGGCTGATCTTGGAAGTGGATGGAAAAATATGGGCACTGCTCTGAGCGAACAGAATGCACAAGGTTATCAACCCAGTTGTGCAACCTTTAATGACGATGGCTCCTTGGCCGTGATTGGCTTTCGCGGTGCACCAACAGTACTATGGAATGTCACGCCTCTTCAGCCCCTCTACCAACATGAACGGATGGATCACGCCTGGACGGGTGTCACTCATTTGAGATGGAATAAAGTAAGCGGCAAAACTGTAATTGGGCGTTACGACGACGGCTGCATTTTCAAATGGGCTCCCTTCGAGAAGAGTGATGCACAAGAAGTTCAAGCTAGTGCAATAAATATCGATTGCAATCTGGACGGACAGCTATTCGTCACTAGCAGCGGCAAGAATCACACTAGCAACGGCATGTCTTTACTGACAATTTGGGACTTGGAAACCATGAGTCCTATCTATGAGTTGTTCCTCACTTCAAATGTTACGAATCTGGCGATTAATCCTGATAATCGACGAATTTATGATCTCCGGGAATCTTGTTGTACTATCTGGCAACCTCTTTCGCTCGAGCTAAGAAGAGGATCACGTCAAAGAGGCTTCATTCAAACCGCTGAAAATTCAGCTGCTACCAAGAAAATCCCCACTACCATTTGTTCTGACTCGCCGCTACAAGATATCACAGCACTTGCAGTAAGCAACCGGACAGACACTTGCTGTATTGGCAATTTTGATGGGACCATGCACATAGTTAACGGGGGAAAAAGAGAAAATATATTCTCACCTTCAGTAAAGGCTCCAGTACAGCTCGTGATTTGGAGCCCGGATGAAATATTCCTGGCTGCTGCAAATCGTGTTAATCAGGTTTCTGTCAAAGAAGTAGCTGCTGGAACACGTACGAGAGACGTCTTTACTGCAACTGTTGACGGCACAGTTCAACAACTCTTATTTAATAACTCTTCCACCCTTCTCGTCGCTGTCACTGCTATTTCATTATACGTGTGGGATGTGAAGGAAACCGCAAACCCTTTACGGCGAACCATTATCCACAAACTGTGTCACTGGATCTCCTATCCAGGAGATGATCAGTTGCTGCTTGGCGTTGCCTTTAACAGTATCTGCACTATACGATGGGAAGACCTTGAAACGAAATTCAAAGAAGACTTGGAGCCATCTCATATGCAAACAGATGTCCCAATGGGGCCTGTTCCTGGGCTAAGCAGGGTACTCTTTTCATGCGATCACTCTATGGCACTGTGCCAAGTCTCTGAGGCTTGTGTGCTAGAATCAGAAGATGTGTATTTTACTTTTGATATCATGGAGATTAGTCATCCAGATCGCGACGCAGTCCAGCGACCTGGACTAGTTCCTTTACCCCGATATCTACAAGCAATGATTCAGGTCCCCCTTGGATTCGTAGATTCGTATTCGACTGGTTCTCTGGATCCTAAGGAGAGCCATTTGGCATTTATTAACAACGAAGGATTGGTCTGTACTATGTATCTAGGTCCAAAAGAGGAAACAAATACAGTCAAGGAGTACTATTTCCTTCCTAGAGACTGGCTTGTTAGAGATGCTTTGGAGCTGGCACATATCTCTGCATCTGGAACTCTGTTTTGCCCTAAGTTGGGAGAGGTTGGTACCATACGGAGAACTAGATACTGAATAGCTGCGTTGGTATTCGCTATTCAAACCATAGAACTCGTCAGACGAGGGCTGCTTGTTTTGTTCTATTATATACTTCTCTCAAGATGCTAGACAGTAATCGTCCCCTAGAGCTAATTGGAGGAATTTAAATGGCACACCTCAGAACGGAACTGTTCCTGTCCCGCTCAAAATAACTATGTCTACTTAAATTTACCTAGTGTGCATCTCAGGAAGGCGTTAGGCGGATACATGTACTTGGAGAGAAAACTACTAGATTGTATTTTCAATTTTTCTGGTTTTTATTTAACAGAAAGAGTGATACGCGCGTAGCAACAAAGGATTAATCATGATTGATCTCATGATAGGTTTCAAGTTGAATGAAATGCGGGAATCTGGAGGGCATATTCTCGAATATTCATCTAGTATCGAGTGATAGCTTTTTGCCGCATCTCAAGATATTATCTTACGGGACGAGCAACATAGAATTGCTTTAAGAAATTTACCATCGATTTGTCAAAATATATCGGGGAAAACGACTGTAGATGAGAGAGGCATAGAAAACGACAAGGGAGAGATGTAGGGTCTACTAGGATACGCAAGAAGAACGCTTTAGCAGGGAGGAATTACTGTACTATCTGTGCCAGCACTGCCATCATGACTTGCCTGCCATGGGAAGCCAAATTATTGATCGATGCCTTGAAAATCCCTGATATTGATGTCATCAATAAAAATTCATTTCAGTCGGTTAGGATAGGCTCGTGCAGTTATGTTTGCTTTTGATCACCGCTTTGCTTGATACGATGTTCATTGGTTCAATTTCATTTACTTTTATTGGTCTGTTCTGTTGAGCATGCACAATTTTTGCACCCAAATCGGGCGTATAACGTCGGAAGAGGATGTATACAGCCTCGACCATTAAGGTGACATCTGGACATTCCGGCATAACCCGTGCTACGGAAAGCTGTTAGAACCGTGTATGAATAAATCAACCATGCAATACCTCTTCTCTCAGTATGACTCTTAGACGAAGACTTAGATGAAAAACACTCATCACCAATACATATGATCTTATCAACATGTCTACCCCCAGTTCTCCCGCATCGCAGGCAAAGTCCACCACTGGAGCTCTCGATGTAGCAGCGCGAGGTATTGATCTAACCACAGCATTGATCGAAGCGTCGTCCTCTCCAGGAAAGATCATCCACCTTGCTATCGAACTGGGCCACTGGCTCGGGGGCGAGAGGTTGAATCGATACCAGCTCGAGGACTTCCTGCAGAAAAGTAAAGGATTAGTTCAACCCAACGAGCTTACAGTTCTTTATATTTACATACCTTATCTATCTTATCTACTACATATTCAGCCTCATCAAAGCCTTATCGTACGGCTCTAGCCTTCTTTTCCGAAAGCAATCACAAAAGGTAGCATTTAATATTAACGAGTGTGTCCACACTCACAGCCGATCAGGTAGGGCCAGAATTTCTAGAAAGGATCATCGTCCCTATCGAAAGTCCCCTTCGGACACCATACACGTTACGAAGGTAGATTCGGATCTGTTGCCCCATGAAGAGTTTGCAGATCGCAGCCAAAAGCCGAAAGACAGCATGCTTAGTGCTATCTAGACATCATCATCCCTTTCGTCAGGCAGACGAGGCTTCCGGTGAACCCAGTCATTGACAGTCAACGATGCCGTTACGCTGAGCTTATTTTGACAATATTGATCGCAGCTGAAGTACCCCACTTTCTGTGCACATACATGCAAGGCTGTGCTGCTTCCATTGCTTCGAGATATCGCTACAGTGCTTGTCCCCTTATGTAACAGCTGGCTCGCTGGCTGCTTTGTGGAATAAATTTAACTCGATCTATTTTGCTTCCTTTTTAGGACCGGTCCATCAACACTGCACAAAAATGTCTTCATCTTTCAATTTTACGAGATGTTCTATTGATGCTCAGAATGCCTTCCTCAACAACCGAAGCCTAACATGGCTGAGAGATAGCCATGGAAATCCAACAACTAATATCACTGAGGCATGGGGAGTATCTTTCGAAGCATGTAACAACCTGTGTGGGCCATTGGGCGGCCATGAAGCATTCCAATGGACCACATTCTCTGCGGGTGTGTCCTCTTGGCTGTTACCATGGCTGGCCCTCACTGCACAACTTCCCTACGAAACCAAAGATGGGTTAACCAATCTAACCAGTCTCGTAATGGCTATAGGCAGTCCTATATTGATCACCTACTCTTTATGTATCACGATCCTCAACTCGCGGTGGCTCAATAAACGTTTCGCATCATTGCTAAAAGAAAATAAAGAACTTGGGGGACACCAGTCAGAGACAATCAAGGCAGCTTGGACCATCCTTACAGAGTCACAGCATATCCCCATCGCTGTTCGTGAGACCAAGGCCACATTTGCAGAGTTGGTCACGTCACCAAAGAACAAAATTTGGTGGCGCACGTTGAGTGAAGAAGTTCAGCGATCGAAACGAGTGGTGTAAATGGTACCACTTTCCTTGAGCGGCAAATCTTTTGCTAATGATAGTGTGTCAGAACATACTCCTTGCTTGCGCAAACGAGCTGGGTATCGATTACCGAGCTTATCTCCATCATCTATTTCTTCACGTCGCCCTTTGACAATTCGACAATTGGGCTCCTTGGTGTTGCTGTCAACAGCCTTTGGATATGGATGATCCCAATAACACTGGGATGGGTTTGGGTAGGGACGCAAGAATCGGCCAGAACGATTGAAACTGCTTTGAGAAGAGCAAGCACAAAAGCAACTATACAGGGACAAGCATGTAGCGAAAGTATGGTCGGCTTTACGGATACAGCCGGAGAAAATTACTACCGGGATTTGGAACAACAGCTCGAAGCCCAATCTCAATCTAAAAGCCGTAGCACAAACGACCGCAGTCCAAGGGCTGGTGAAGATATACAATTACTCCAAACGGCACCACAAGCAGGTCCACACTCTTCTCCTTCTTCCTCTCATGTCGGCAATAAGTCGCACGCAATAGAAGAATGGAATGAACTGGTATCAGCCCCGATCAAGGTCTCTCGTCATATTAGTGGTTATGAGGCTGAGCCAGGGCCAATTTTCAATTATGCTCGCCCGTGGTTCCATTTGCAAACATCGCTTTCTGTTATGCAAGCTTTCTCTCAATTGAATAAACGGATCAAAGATAAGCACACTGTAAACGGCCGGGCATGGAATGAAGAAGAAATGGAAGAAACCTTCACAGGATCGCCTGCCCAGATGGCAACCTATGTTTTCCCTCGGAGGCCAGAACACTCTGCAGCGAGGATAGGACTTCCTGGGCTACCATCAATGATTTTCATAGCCACAATCCTCGCCCTAATTGTGCAATGGGGTACTACAGGAGCAGCTATAATTATTGCATATCTGTAAGTAACATTATCATGGAACTTGGGAGTACATGACTCACACCGCAAGCAGCACACCTGTAATTGGCCTGGGTTGTGAGTCAGGCTCATATCTCCTCTATGGAACTATTGCCACCCTTATATGGCTTCTCCTGGTCACATCAGCCTATCTATCCTATTACTACCAACGCAACATCAAATCTCTAGAGGAAGCAAGAGATTCAAATAGATTTGATAAGCGCATGCAAGTTCTCCTTCGCGTACTCATTCCAACCACGCGCATTTCTGGACTGATTCTTGCCTGGTGTAACTCGTTTTACCTCCTTGCAATTTCTATTCTCCAATTTACGAATATATACAGCAGTTGCTGGTGTGGAGGTTGCGTACTCGGATACGGAAGAGACAAAGGATGGGTAATCCTGTGGGCGAGCAGTGCTCAGATTGCCTCTGTAGCTACACCGAGTTGGATCGGGGCTGTGATTCTAAGTCTGTTCACTATATTGTGCGCTGGAGTCTTCTTTTTAAATGCACGGGGTCAGGAGTTGATACTGGGCCAGAGTCAGTGATTTTATGGCACGTCGCACACAACACCAGGGTTATTCTGTCTTCAAAACGGCACTGATAACAAATAACAATATTAAACCGCGGGAGCTAGAAAGTAGGAGCATCTGTGGAGAAGTAGAAGGATTCCGATGGAGCGTTTCCGGCTTAAGAAGAGGGCAGAGTTTTCTCTTGGTGACCAAGGCGCGTTGGAAGTTATCAGGGCATTGGGGCCTTGATTTGTTTTAACAAAGTGGAAGACGGCGAGTCTGCTCATTTATTTTATTATCGAGGAATGGTAGTTGTTCATAACAAAGCTGTGCTGACCCACGCACGAGCTCTACAACTTCTGTGGATACATGACATAGTGCTTACTGATAAGTCTGCCTGCGCTAAGCCTCATTAGGACATTTCCGTAGGCTCGTCCAACATGTTCCGTGTTATATCGAATGCTTTCTACTCACTTGCAATGCAGACTCGTGCTGCTTCGCATTCGAACATTTATTGTGTTGAATACTTTTTATATCTTCCATTGGCCAAAAGCTTTACTCAAGTGTTAAATCAGCTTCCGCATTGTTTATAAAGTTATGGCAAATTTGTTTATTTACCGCTCTCGCTTACCACTCTTTTCACCCCCTGCCCCGATGATCATCAGCCCACTCTCCATTGACTATACAGCTTTTAAGCTTAGTCTCCATAAACTTAGTCTCTTTAAGCTTCCGAGAATGACCAATCGTCCGCACTTCCCTACGACGGGGATAAAAGTACAGTGTGTTTCTGCTTGAATATCCAAATTAGGACATCCAATATTGGCAGTATATGTGGGTCAGTTATATCACGCAAGATAAAAAAGCTTTAGGTCCCTTAGTAGTAGTTCTAGCAATCCTTTCTTATTCTACAACACGAATTTGACCACTATACTTATAGCTAAAATACTGAACTGATTTCTTCCAATATTTAGTCTGTTAAACTTAGCAACGATCTTTTGCTCTCTCCTCTTTTCATCTTTAATTCAAGCCTCGGTTATCAGAGACATATCTAATAACAAGGAAAAAGTACTCCCTCAAAATGGTACGTGGGTTATTAAAAATTTTGAATCCTATTGACGCTTGGAAGCTTGGAAGCTAATGATTACTATATGTCATGTATAGCTTATATTACCTCCATTATTGATCTTAAACTCTGGGGTTTCTCAATTGTTCGGCCATTTGATTATCTTATAGAATGTATCAATGGAGCTCTGATCGCCATCTGGCGATTTTTTATATCTAACTTATTCAATCTTCGTTCGCCTTTATCCTCCATATGATAAATCACCACCGTAGGATTTTTGATAGTGAAGAAGTCACTGCCAATCAAGATCGAAGCGTCATTCCAACTGGTCATGTTAAGTCAATCGAAGCTCGCCTTCAAGTTACAAATCTCCTCCGAGATGCTGTAGGAGATTGGCATCAAATTTATTCTCTCGGTGGTCCTATAGTCATGGAATGGCTATCTATACACGATGACGGATATCCAAATACGACTGCGCAATGGTCTAATTCGCAGAGCTATCCAAGAGTTTGACTTCGTAATATTTTTCTTCGGACTGGATGGAAATGTCTTTGGCAATCTCAGCAATACCAGTGCTAAGCAAGTTTGGGCAGGCCGGTGGTTGGTAATATGCAGGCCGGAGTGTGCTACAGTTCCGATTGGCCTTTATGTTCGGAACTTACTGAGTTTATTGGTTAAATATCGTGGGTGGAGACGTATAGCCGAGTAGCATACTTCATAGGCAATTTTTCGCTGTGAATCCCCTTGGCCTTCGCTTCATCCTGTCGTTCTACTTATTAACCATTTAGTACCTATAGCACGAGGTGGAGACAGCCCTAGAAGGTGGAGAAGACACGAGAGCGGCTGCTGTATAGCCGGGAACTATAGCGACCACATTCTTCTTTTGTCGAATAAGGCTCCACATATCGCGCTTATTTCTGCACTTGTACTAGCATATTCCTTAGAATATCTAAAAAAGCGGCTATAGCATGGCTTCTGATAACGTTCGATTATAAAAGGACGTCTCGTTCCTCTGGTTTCTTGCTGTTATATAACTGCCATTTAGCAAATTCATCTGTTTGCCTCTATTCTCTCAAGTTCTCGTCCTGGTATGTCCTGCTTTCTGGTGTCTCTGGGGCTGTATTATAGCACATACCAATCCTGCTGATACAATTCGCTCTCGACACACATTTGCAAGAATCAAGCTGACTTGAAAACTTTCCATAGGTAATCCACAAGCATGAAAGTTCTCCTTATTTTGACGCTCGTCTCTGGCGTGTTATCTGTTGTGAGCTGGAGAGGCGGATTTACTTTGTTGACTGTGTAGGTATTTCTTTCTCACAGGGCTCTCAAAAGTGATATGCCGGTGTCCCATATATTCAACAGTTTGAATGATAACATCCATCTTCGATTAATCAATCAAGTCAGGTCTTCAACATTATTGTCCTTGGCTTTCAAAACCAACATTTCCTTTGAATCTAGGCATCTTCATTATCACACTGACTTGTCTACTCAACAGTTACGCAGTCAGCGGTGGAGCTGGTCTCTGGCAAAATTTCATCGATAAGTGCCAAGGATATGAAGACAATGGCGGTGTAGTCCGTGGAATCAACTGTGTCGGCAACGGTGTCTTCTACCTTATGGGTGCCGCGGCTGCCTTCGGCGGTGGCCAAGCTGGAGCGATGTACATTGCAAATGACGGTGTGACTACGCAAGGGTACGTTAATATTCATTCCTCCTTGAAATGGCAATCAGAGTAGATCTCCGTACTGAGTATTCCAGCTTCTGTGAGGTTTCATTTACAGCTCCTCCCTTGCACTGCTAATTTTTCAATAGCAAACGCGATTCATTTCGCAACTCCACAGCGACGCGTAGTTGGGATTGGCCTTCTATCCATGCTTCTCCTGACAGGCTCCATAGCTTGCTTGCAAATGGCCTGCCTGGGCCGGTGGCCGGTTATGTAAGACATGGAGCATGAAACTGTTCTAAAAGGAAGCTATACTAATTCCAGCTCTTGCAGGTTTATAACCACAGTGATAGCAATCTTGACAACTCGGTTACTGTATTCGTCGAATCTGACAGCGGCACTTATGCGCACTCCTCGAACGCCACCCACGGCGTCGTCGCCTTCGTCCCTAGCTCCTCCAACCAAATTATCAACTCAACCATTATCAAAAGAAGCAACTACTACTGAGACTTCACGGGCCTTGCTGGTAAGCCTTATCCTACTCCAATCGAACATTGTGCAATGTCTTCCCAGTCCTGCGACATTATTTCTTCTATCCACCATTGATTACTACTTCCAAAACTGACATTCTCTAGGAATGAAATTCTCATACTCTAACGTAGGCTGTCAAGGCTACTCCTTCACTTATGCCGATAAAACCAGCCAACTCCGTGACCAGGTGTGGAACTTCGTCAACTGGGCGAATTACGGGAATCAGGGCAGCACGTATGATTTGGAGTGGAGCGATGAGAACACGTAAATTTCCCATCCAGCTCTTCAAACATTATTACAGATATTTTAAGGAAATATGTTTGCTAATGAATGCTCGTCAACAGGTACGGAACTCCATATATGGGAGGTAGGTTGATTTTGGAGATTAACTGGTTTGGGTATAATTTTGAGGGGGCGCCGGAACTAAGTGATTGCGAGAGGTAAAGATACCAGCTAGGGCTAAGAAGGTGAACTTTTGTTAAAAAGAGAAGAATTATGTAATATAATGTAATATCTACATTGACGTGGCTGAAGGCACGGATGCACAATAGCCCGTAGTAGCATGAGTTAACCCTAACTCACATACCCGAAGATGTCTCCTTCCTTACTAGCAAGATCAGTGCGGCGCAGGCATGAGGTAAAAATCTCTCTATATCTGCATATACCGTTTATTCATTCTTTGATTACTACTTCTCCTTATCGATGTGATGGTATGTAATAGGTTGGCTTGTTGCAATCTTGGGATTCAAGGTCAGGATTATTTTGGGTCAAGATGTCCTTCTTTCAACAAAAGACTTTACTCAGAACGAACATTTTGTAAAGTTCGAACCAAATTTCTCAAATTGAAAAGAACTTGAAATAAAAATTGTATTTCGGCCGAGCAAAATGGTCATTGTGGACGAAATCTTGTAAACTGTTTACCCGCACTAAGAAGTCGCCATGTGACTAATAGCTTATCCATCTATGGATAACTCTTCATATTTCTATTTTAACTTGGAACTCATTCTCTAGTGTACTTGAAACCAAGAACTCAGTACTGACCTGTCATCAAGGTTTGATTAAGAATTTACGGGCATCAAATGGAAACTAAAAATGCCTTGGTTGTGAAGGAGGAAAGTGAGTGGAGTACCATGTCGAAGGTGTCATCTTTCAATACCTCGCTACCTGATTCTGCACGAGCTCAAGTGAAATTCTAATTTAGCCAAACGATGGAGGTACTAGTCTGATCTTGGTGGTCTTGAAAACGGAACTATTAAGCGAAGGTTAAGACTTGTATTCGCTCAAATCTACTTCTTTCCGTCGTTTCATTGCATTGAGTTCTATTGGTCTACTTTCCAACCTCCACATAACCCTCCACAGCTCCTTCAATTCCTAACACTACGGCTGCCATCCGCGCTCCCTCGGTAGCGCTCACATTACGCCAAGCGTGCATCGCTGACCTCTGCACTACTATATCTCCCCTCTTAAACACCCGCTTCTCGCCGCTATCGAGACTCAACTCCAACTCGCCTTCCATAATAAAAATATAATCTAGCGTCTTCGTGCGATGTAACATTCCGCCTTTTCCCTCGGGGCTAGGAGGGAAGTCGAGAACCGTACACACACTACCTCCGGCCGCGGGAAAGGATGGGAGAGGTGCGTTGGAAGTGGCAGTGTGGTAGTACACCAGGTCAGTGTCATTTTTGAGCGAAAGGGGAGGTGGCGTGCAGTAAATATAGTTTCCTTGAAAGAT
The DNA here is from genome assembly GCA_026120035.1 of Coleophoma eucalyptorum. Classification (NCBI taxonomy): domain Eukaryota; kingdom Fungi; phylum Ascomycota; class Leotiomycetes; order Helotiales; family Dermateaceae; genus Coleophoma; species Coleophoma eucalyptorum. The sequence goes on along the minus strand of JALRME010000078.1, from coordinate 23,880 downwards.
CGGGTTAGGTGGCGCGGATGGAGGGATGATCGGTGTTGGGGAGGTGAATGCAGAGGTCCCGGCAGAGTCAGTAGTAATGTGAACATTCAGTTGGGTTAATAAGGTAGGCATGGTTGATATGAGACTTTTTGTTGTTTTTAGGGCGAGAGATGGGCACTTTACATAGGGTGCTACAAGAAAATATAAAACAAGTAACGGTAGATACGGAATGGATGGGGATTTATAAGAAAGATGGGCAGGATTAGTAGCCTTATGGACTTCCTATCCCACTTATCCTTACTCCGCTTTTGGGGCCGAGGCTGATGACCGATATCTCGTAGACACGGTCACACGGCATGGTCTTCGCTGTCATAAAGTCTATTGCGAAAAAGGCTTTTATATTTACTCGTCCTAGTGAGAAGTTCTACAAGTTTTGGAGCAATTCGTAAGAAGTGCTTCATCGAATCCACTATTATCTGCTACCAGAAAGTGGTGGATGAAACGTCAACCGATGTCAGGCTGATATACAGCGTGCTGAAAGCAGCATTGCTCTCTTACGCTACCAATATTCCTCAGATAGGTTGTTTGGTAGGGTCCTATGCACGGGCCAAGTAGCTCGTGCCATGCCCGTCATGGTCAGTCAAGGTAGGCAAAAGAAGTTGACTCTTCCGGGAACATGAACAATACGCTTTTAAGCCGGCTGTCCAGAGATTTTAGTGTAATGAGGCAGAAGGGGAGAAAAAAAAAATGAAGAAGATCGAATTTTAACCATCTTGAAAGACCAGAACCAACGCACCAGTATGAGGGAAATATAGAGCAAGTGCCAAAGTGGCTGCGGAGACGCGGGGGAGAGCCGCAGAAGGTTCACCCGTGCGTAGCGCCACCAACGCTACTGCCAGGTCCTGCACCACAATGACGACGGCGCGTGTCATCGGATCAATCGCACCACTTCTTTGGATCAATCTCGGGAGTGATCCCGATGAGACTCATCGTCTGAGGTACGCTTCATCCTCTGCTAGATGGCTTGGCTTTCCTGTCAGGCTATACCACCGCAAACCATGCCACTTGCAAGAACAGCCAGGAATTCTCTCTTGAATGCAGGAGAAATGGCCAGGTGCCAAAAGAGCCAACGAGTCCATATTTCTATATCTAACCGCATTCACTGAAGCTGCTGATCGCGGTTATGTCCGCTCACAACCCTACCTACGAACAGATAGCGAGGAGTAGGCTCCACGTAACAATTCTGAACCTGTTTGACCTGCAACCATAGGATCAGTGAAACAAGAGCGCACCATTCTCGTTATGGCCGGCGATGGTATCAGGCCCGAGATCACCAATGAAGTATTTCTAATTGCCGATTAGCTATTCGCTTTCCCTAACTGTTATGTCAATATTCACTCGCAAGAGTACTTGCCCGGTGGTCGCAGTCCCCTCAAAGAGGAGCTGGTGAGGGACGCCAAATTCATGGTTGTGCGAGGAAATGTGGTGGTACTTACTGTGGACCCAAGATGGAAGAATCCGACTACGGTTCTGACTTATGGGTCTACAAGTGCTCCGAGATTGAAAGTGTTGCCCTTATAGCTGCACATCTTTCTCTCTCCAAGGAGAATTGTTAGCAAGATTATGGATTAAATATCATACCCCCAAGTCGCCCCATTTGATCTCCAGTGCGTATTTGAATGTCTGTCTGTTTGAGTCAACTCACGAAGGCAATAGAAGAGCCTGGCAGAATTTACAGGAAACGGGTAGAACACTCTATATCAATAGGATACTTATTAAAGTCTGGTGGAAAGGTGATCCATAGTTGTTATCGTCGATCGGGTCACTACGCTCCATGTAATAGTCCAGAGCTACGAGCCAGGTAGACCCGGCTGAGTCCATCGTGCCTGAGCACTTAAACTTGATGTGATTATAACAAGTACCGTTCTCATCTGCGACTTAATCCCGAAAATCGGGCTACCTACTAAAATAACACTTGTAGATATTTTAGACTAGGTTACTCGATGGCTAAAGACTATTTCTATGATATTCTAGTAGTGTGACTTTAAGACTAACACAGTTAATCAAGTAGGTAGACTAGATATAAAATATACTTGAACTGAGATCTTCACTACTGTTAAACTACTTTGTGCTAGCGCACTGGCGCTGACAGCTAGGGTCCCAATTGACCGACGCTTAAACGTCAGAAAATTGGGTTGACTAAGTACATTTCTTGTGCCCTACCTCAGGTAGGCCTATAGCATCCCCCCTTAGCCAACATCACATATAACTTCTATCGCTAGTACCTATGTAACAAAATAAGAATCTACATTTATACTTATATAGGTATCCCCTTAATTATCCCATTTTTCTCGCGTTCCATGTCTTTTCTCTTTTCTTTACTTTCACGTTTTTGCTTTTTGTCCGGCCTGACTCAATTAATTGGCAATGACTTCGACATATCCTCCAATAACGAATTTGGAGGGCAGCGTGACGTCTTTCCTTCCGTTGAGCACTCCTTTCTCCGCTCCAGCATCATGTTCGTCTCTCACCGCGACTATCGTGACAGATCTTTTCTTGTTTGACCCTAACTATTCGGCCAAGGTACACTCCGATGTGAAATGTTTTCCTACGGAGGGAATCAAATGGTGGTACGGCTCGGGAGAGAGCACTACAACGTTATTAGGTGGATATGACATGAAGTGCCCCGAAGACTACACGACCGCGCAGACAAGTATTCTGGGATCGTTGACGACCTTGGTCGGGTGTTGCACTTCGTAAGCTTTGGCCTCCAAATCCTGCAGCTACTGAACTCAATGCTGAAATTGGCATACAAGATCCTATGATTTCCGAGGGTTCTTTTCTGCAGGAACTCCAAGACAGTGCATATCATTCCTCTCCCCACAAACCATAACCTACATCCAAACCAACTCTGCTGGCAACAACTGGATGACTACTAGCAAGGCAGTTGCCACTTCTAGTTACGTCGTGGGCGTACAGATAAATGGTTATATTATCGCAGATCGTGGGCCTAGCATGGCCTCATCAAGTAGCACCACTGTAGGATCTGTCACCGCATCTTCCTCTACACAATCACAGACGGCAGGCTCCTCAGATAGCACAACCAGTCCTGGGCTCAGTACAAATACTAAGATAGGTATCGGGATTGGCGTCTCTTTGGGTGTCATTGCGTTCTGTGCGATCGGTGGCATTATATTAGCCTATTTGGCAGTTCGTCGGAGAAAACGTAATTTATATACTGCAGAGCCCGGCACAGTGGCGATAACAGATATGACAAGAAAGGACTATTTTAAAGCCCTGTGGCCGGGCAAGGAAGAGACTCCGGCGCCCGAGCCCCTATACGAGGCTCTGGCCCCGTTAGAACGGCCATTAGAATTAGATTCTCATTCAATAAGAAGATAGTGTTACTCGTACTGATGCAGAAGTAGGCGAGAGGCAGTTATAGACTAAGTACTTGGGATATAGACCATGTAAGCAGATGTGACAAGATCCTCCTTAATAGGTTAGATTATGATTAAAGTTTAAGGTATGCACAGAGTACGGCAGTATCTTCCACTTACTAGGCAGCATGTAGATGAAATTAATGACAAGCCAGGGTGGTAAATAAACGGGAAACTGATCATATAGTTTCCCTAACCAGGTACCTTACATCGAGCCCCATCTTCTCTCTTGATCTGTACCTAAAATCTGATAGATCTTTAGTTTTAAAGATATCGTCTAAATACCGCAGATAGTAGTTTTGGTCATGTTCTCCATAGCGAACAATATAGTAAGACAGTCTATTTTAGCTATTTTTCCTTCGTGATTGATAATATCATCGAAATCCGAGACGCTTACACCCTGCACTCCATCTCCATCTTGCAATATAATGATACTTAATTGGTTTTTTACATTCCTCCATGCTACTAGTCAACTCGAGGTGTAACAGTCACTCTATTATGCTGGCTTAAGCTATTCTAGACGTTGATAGTTTTTGCCCTGCTATGCCAGCTATAAATATGACCAAAATAAATTCTAGGACCTTGGCGTATTATGATAAAATAGAAACTACTTGTAGGATATTTGTTATAGAAGCGCTGCAGAATATAAGCGACTGAAATTGGGCTATGACTTTAACATTTTCAAGTTACAGGGCTTTTAGAGCTAAGTTGAGGGTTTAAAATATTCGGCTAGTTTTAGATGATCCTAATTGTCCACTAAATCCAGGAAACTAAGCTCATGTACAATATGATAGCTTCCAGATATCATCATTTGATATACTTTTCGATAAACTTGAACGCTTTATCCACCGCTGCCCAAGCTTCTGGACCTTTCGTCATCTCCGGAAAAGTCACACAGCCATGTTCTGCCCCTTCCACTTCCAAGAGCTCTGTATCGATACCAGCTTCTTTAAGCTGTGCATAAGTTTTCCGGCTCTCCCACACATCTACCGACGTGTCTTCCGTACCATGAACCAAGACTGTAGGAGGCAGTTCTGTAACCCTAAGCTGAACAAAGAGAGGTTTCTCCGATTCTGGAACAGCTGCTTCTCGTTTTTCATGTGGTAATGCTTGCATCTTTGCGTTGAGGCCTTCTATACCGGTAAAGTTGTCAAGATAAGTACCAAAGCATTGCCAGTAGTTGTATAAAGCGCCTAAATTTGTGATACATTAATTCTGAAACTGTTTCTCGTCCATCGAATTTACTGACCTCTTAGCTCAATATCATTTGAATAACCAAGACCACGCTCTGGGATTGGAACTATCGGGGATTCCGCAATTGGTTTGATATCCTTGTTATCCACTAAATGTGCTACAAACTCTCGAGTAGTGAATCCACCATTAAATCTGACACCTTCAGGGTGAGGACAGACCCAATGATCACTTAGGAAATCTCCTCCCATACCATATAGAGACAATATGGCTTTCGGCTGTATGGGGGCATTTAGTGAATATAGTCGTGCCATGTATCCACCGGCAGAAGATCCGCCAGTGGCGGTTTTGTTCAGATCCAGCGAGATGCCGAGAGGGTCTAGATAACCAGATATTCCAGAAGCAAGGAAAGCCTGAACCGAAAGAACGTCCTCAAGAATATGGTGACCGTTATCGGGAAGTAATAGTCGATAGTCGACCGAGAAGCACATCCAGCCATTCTTCAGGACCTTCTCTGTAGAAGTAACGGGCCAGTATTAGAGTTTGGATTGACTGCTAATATTTTACTTACCAATCAACCAAGTAGGTAGATGCATATCATTTCTACTTCCATTAACCAATCCACCAGAGTGGTACCATATGAATGCCGGAAGTGGACCTTTCGCGACCTCTGGAATGTAAATATCTAGATAGAGATCGAGATCGCCTACAGTTGAATAGACTATGGATAATGGTTTATAAGACATCTTGGTACTATAAGAGATCTTGAAACTATTGCTTTAAACTCCAACCTGTTGATTATCTGATCGCGGGGTCGATTGATATACAATAAATTACTGGGAGGGGAGATCCGATGATAAGCTGTCAACTCCCGTGTTTTCCTCCGTGTGTCTATCGGCTCGATCTACCTTATGCGAGCGCACAAGCGTGATAAGGTAGACATAGATACGTATGGAGCATGTCTACAGTATAGCCCTGGCAGCAAGGATGCATGCCAAGTGGACGAAAAATCCCACTCTAGGTGTTGTCTGGATCTATGGTTCTCCTGGGGCGCCTGCAAGAGAGGAGCCAAGAAAATATCATATATCGATTGAATCTCACCTTATCCGATAACCCAGACCCTCAATGCGGATAAAACATTATCTCCATGCCCGTCCTAGGCTACACATGACCGTAAATTGGTCATCCAAAATCAAGTTAGATTCACTTCACTATATCTGGACTGTGTGCCCGATTTGAGACCTTATTATATGCCTGTACTATCTGCAAATAGGCTGTACTACAGTAAGCAGCCTATATGTGACACTACGTGATTGAAAAACATCTCTTGCGTGCCGCCCTTCCCGACCTCGAACGAGATGGTAAGGATTTCCACACCACCAATCGTCTCAAGGAAGGATATCAGAGGGGTTATCCAGGGGCCACTCTTACGCGGTCGCTTGCGATCCGACCGCTTATAATGTTCATTCATAGTTGTTTTGGGATGATTCCCGCATACAGGCGCTCGCGTGCTATGCGTACGCCTAAACGGATCCCGGAACCTCAGAATGAAAATGGGTGATTAGAGGACTGAGATCCGGCTTTGTACACGATAAGACATCGTCGTCTACGTCAACTTCTACACCCTTCCATAATCTATACGTCACAGTAACCTCAAGATGTCGCCCACATACGACAGAGATAATTTCCGATCTGTCGCCAATAATGGCTCTGAATTACCGTGGTATAAGAATAAAGGTGAGCTGACAGATTTGCAGAGTCAGCTATGAACTATCGCTGACTCTCTTCTTTTGAATCTTAGGACTTCGGCAACTCAATGCTGGGCTCGCTGCTGTTCTCATGTGCATGGCCTTGAATGGATTTGACGGTGGGTTGCGCTCTTGAGGGCACCAGAGTAGCTGTCACTAATCATGTGTTTCTATTAGGAAATTTGAATTCTGGCTTCCAGGCTGAAGCAAGTTGGAAAAAGAGTAAGTTTGTTTCTCCGTGGAAACCCGTTTTAAGTTCATGTCACTAACTCCCTCATTAACAGCCTTGGGATATCCAAATGCTAGTCACCTTGGTCTCCTCAACGCCATGTACTATGTTTGCGGACTCTTCACCATGCCCGTCGCATCTTACGTTGCCGATCGATATGGAAGAAAAATCTGTGTGCAGTTAGTAAATTCAAGAATTGAATATAAGCGTCTACTAAATCTGTTCTCAAAGATACACCGCCTGGACTAATCTTATTGGCACAGCTATTGGATGTGCAGCTGGTGCCGGCAATTCTAATGGGTATGGGATGTACCTCGCTTCTAGAGTCATTGTAAGTCAGCTTGATTATTCCTGGAGCCATGTTCTAATACTGAGGTCCCTCCCTATACAGATGGGTTCGGGATTCGCCTTCGCCATCATGGTTTGTCCAATCATGCTTCAAGAATGTCCCCATCCAAAGCAACGAACTCTGCTCGCCGGCTTATTTGATACCGTTTACAACATTGGTGGTTTTATTGCCTCCTGGATTGTCTTTGGGACTTCATATCTATCCAGCAACTGGAGTTGGAGAATTCCGTATCTTGTGGGTCCTCGCTGGTGCATCGTGTGATTATCTGCACTCACATTTCGTCTGTCTAGATCCATATACCCATTGCCGCAACGATGACAATCTTGATTCTTTTTATCCCAGAATCACCTCGTTGGTTGATGGTGAGTTGAACCCTTATCTCTGTCTCGTCGATCTTCCCTAACTCTATCGTCGTGTTTTAGCGAAATGGAAAAGAAGTTGAGGCTAGAGATTTCTTGGTCAGGTTTCACGCCAATGGAGCTGAAAATGATCCTCTGGTTGAATTTCAGATGGAAGAAATGCGTTTCGCGCTGGAGCAAGAAATTGTAAGTGAAAAGTCGTTGAAATATCATTGATTTCGTAATCCTGATTGGCTGGCTCTTCAGAAATACGGGCAAGATTCCTGGAAACATATCTTTGGCAGCAAAGGCAACCGTCATCGAATTGCATGCGCAGTTCTAATTGCTATCTGTCAAGGTTTAAGTGGAACCGGTATCATCGCGTACTACTACAACAGTAGTATGTCACCATTTCTCTCATACTTCTACAAAGTATCATTGCTGACGTATTCTATTCCGTCTAGTCTTGAACTTAGTTGGCATCAGCGACACCCCCACAGTGACTGGAATTGGAGCTGGTCTCATCACATTCACCTTCGGCTGCGCTTGTCTTGGTCTTTATTTGTCGCAGAAAATCCCTCGTCGTACGCATCTGGCTATTGCATGGGGCATGACGATCTGTTCGAACATCGGGTTGGTTGTTTCAACGCAGCAATGTGAGATACTCTGCCCTACTTGGATGAGTTTTTTTGGCGACTAACGCTTTGTTATTTAGACAATGTGCACAAAAGCCCTGCAGCTGGTATTGCCACTGTCGTGTTCGTGTGGCTCTATAATGGATCATTTTGGATGGCTTGTGGAAGTTTGTTCTTCACCTACCAAGTCGAGGTGTTGAGTTACTCTATGAGAGCTAAGGGCATGGTTAGTATAGTTGCCCGATTGGTTTTATAGGTGCTAAAAACGAGGATAGATGGTTTGGGGGCTAACCAACAAATGTCTTTCGATATTCTCGCAGTACACCAACCCTGTAGCTATCGCAGCTTTAGGATGGAAGTGGTTTTTGTTCTAGTCAGTAACTTCACAAACCCCTCCCTAGAATATACCTTGGCTGACCACTTTTTAGCACCGCTGTTCTTGTCGTTACGTCTTTCGCCTTGTACTTCCTGATTGTTGAGACTAAGGGATTAACCTTAGAAGAGTAAGAGCTCACTTTTCTTGAATATAGAATAGTTATTATACTAATCTTTGTATACAGAATTGGTTCTCTTTTTGATAGGGAGAACGAGAGCTCTATGATCTCAGCCGCTCTTGACAAGAAAGTCGAAGATAAGAAAAGCCTTGAACATATTTCAAGCGAATCTACCAAAACTGATCACGGCCTAAAGATAACTGAGAGTATATTGACAGTCTAGTTGGTAGAACTGACACCATTGAAGTTCTTGATGTCTAAAAGACAAGTGTAATAAGTCTTATCAATAGTAAAAGCTTTATTATTTATAAGATTGATCTCAAGCTCAATACTAACTCAGAATACACGTTCAGACCAGATTAGTGTGACGGATCGTATAAAATAAGCAGCAAACCTGCAAACAACTTGTGAAGATATTGTATATTGTCTCATGGGAATATTCCTGTATCCTGCTCTGTTCCAAAGAAAGAGGCAATTAAAATAACAATAATAATAGTCTTGTAGAAACCCAATCATCGAACCCCTATTACTCTAATTAGTAACATACATTTCTTGGAGCCATATTACTCCGAGGTAGAGTCAGAATCAGATAGGTAGTAGGTCGGACCACCTTCGGCGAGCAGCTTTTCTCGTTCACGGTCTCGCCTCCGCCAATTGGCCGAGTTGATCTCATCGCCAGTCGTATCTATCAATTTTACGTCTATGGTATCAGGCCAAGCGTACCGGCGAGAATCATCGGCAATTAATGTTTCAATGATACCAATCCAACCAGAAAGATCGTCTGCGAAAGGCTCGTCCGCGAGAATAACCAGGATCTCTAAGGCCGTCAGGCGCATGATGCTGGGCATTTAGTTGTAGAATACACTGTCCACATTGCGACCACCGGCGATGAGATGGCGGATGAGTTTCCGCTCGGCAGCGAACTCTTCCACGTGCTCACATTCAGTATGGATGGTGTCCATGTTAAAATTGACCCAGGTATATCGCGGCTGTGCGATGGGGCCGAGCTTCCGGTAGAAGGATTCGAATGACTTCCTGTAGAATAGTGGAGAATCTGCCGAGGTAAGGAGGCTGCGCGATTCTTGACATACATGCAGCACACCTGGCATAGGCGTGGGAGAGTCTTGGTATACGCTTTCGACTCAAGTAGTATTTGATCGCTGCATCGCTGTGCGTGTTCTTTTCATGATTACCTCGCGTGGCTGGACTGTGAGTTGCCAAATCCGATTGCGCATCTCGGCAGGGAGGCGAGAGAAGGGATGGAAGGCCGCCATTAGGAGTGTAAGAGCGAGGGTCTGGATGTTGGTTGTATGGGTAGAAGTAGTTATGGATGGAGGGCGTGAAACTGAGTGGGACAGTACAGTATGAACAGCACCGCGAGTTTTAAGTCTAATTCACCCTGGTCGTTTGGCCGCGTCGTAGCTCGGCTAGAAGTCAACTCCTGGCCCTTGCTACTGCTCTAGGCCTAAGTCTAATTATTATTTACTAGTACCTAGACACTCGTGAGAGTACTAGAGAGCTCGACTTCCTATTATTCTGGAACAACTCAGCCAGGAAGATTTGGGGATTGTCGGATGGTTTGTAAAACCACGTAAGTAGTCGTCCGTAAGATAGCTGAATGTCGTCACAGAGTCGTTGCTGGTAGCGCTATTCCCAATCAAGCTGGTGGACGCGCCCACAAGCTCGAACTTAATTACTCTGCGGAGTGATTGATATCTTTGGTCCCTGCCCAAATGACATGCATTTAATGTCAGAAGTAGTCTTTTGACAAATTAGAAGCTCCATCGGCCGCGCAGCTCTATATACCTATGTTACTAATTCGCTCATATTATACAAATAATTTTGTTTTCTGTGGACCTGCACAGGAAACCGCAGTCAACTCCACGTATCCCCCAGAGTGGTTGCAAATCAGTGAATTCTATTAGTAGATTATTCCCCGTAGTTTGTGTAATTTTAGTTTGATCTTAAAAATGATAAAGTGATATTTATACCTCGAATCAAAAAAATTATAGTCGCTAATTCATGAGTTGTAAGGCTTCGCAAAACCTTCCATGGACCTTCCATATTAAAGCACTAGAGCACATTCTCCTCATAGATGGCTTGCCATCTCTCAGTAATTCTAGACAACAAGCTCTCGATATCATAGGATTTAACTTCTCTGTCGAGAGTATTGTGAAGACACTTAATAAGTACTTATGGCCATCTTATTGGTAAACTAATCTCCGAAGAGACAATCCCAATCCAGATCGGAATCCTCGTACAGAACCTGGAGCGTTTCGGCGGAACACCCCCGACTCCTAAGATCAGGTGACATCAACTCGTGAAGACAGCATGGCTAGTTATTTACATCGTCAGAGAATGCCTTACTACTCTTAGTACGATATTTACTGGTTGAAACAGCTTTGCACCACCCCGGTTTATCTATGTAGTTGGATACTTCTGCTCTGAGATGCCATATCCGGTGACATATTCGCCATCAATGGTACCATTGAAGGTGGTATATGCCTCAAATAAGATACTTGAAGTGCTATTTGAGGCTGCCCAAGACATCTCGCCTGCATGTACTGGAAGCTTTACGTCGATATTGATACCCTTCCTGGGCACCCTGACTGTATAACCAGAGTAGTATGTAAGGCCAGAAGACGCAACAAACGGGTCTCTAATGTTCAAGTCAAACTCAAGTTCATTAATCTCGTGATGCCCGTCAGGGTAAAGGATGGTCGAGAAGGTGAGCGTTTTGTTGTGATTGTAGCCTTCGACTGGGAGGGTATGACAGTATGACATAACCAGACCGTTGTCCATTATCATATTGCCCCATATCCATCCACCTATAGCAAATCCGACGCCGTATTGTCTATCAAGCCAAGATAAAGACTTCTCGGGGATAATCTTGATTTCCTCCCCATTAACAGTGATTGTACCAGTTGTAATCATTTGTGGTGCAGCCCATTCGTACGTAATACCAGTTCCCCAGGTGAATATTCCAGATCCTGCGTGAAACAAAACTGGACCGGTAGGCTGGCTGGTCAAGTTGAAAGTTGCTCCCGGAACAGTGCTGGTTGATACCATGGTAGAGTACTGGTCTTCAGTGGTAGCGTACATATGGAGGCCAGCAGCATCAACATCAAAAGAACTATTGGACCATGTTCCAGGCCCAACGTCGCCGAAGCCGGTGAAGTTTTGAGTTGAGATATCCAACAAAGAAAGGTAAGTGGTAGTATTAGAGCTGGCATTTGGGGTGTCCATGTTAAGTTGACTCGCAACTGCAAAATAGTCGTGTCCATTCTCAGCAGAAAGCCAATATACAATCCAGAAACTGTTGACACCTTCCTGATTGTAGATTTGAGAATCACTGAGATCCTGGCCAGGTCCATAAGTCTATAATAGGATTAACAATTAGGCCTTGATTCCAGAGGATAGCCACAACAAGTTTATAAAGAGGTTTCATACTGTGTAGTTGGTGGCATTCGTCTGAGTTTCTGGCCTGAAGAAGGCAGCACTTTGACCTGCCAAGGAGAGAGCGCCCAAGGCGAGTGACAGGATTGTGTGAGTCATGGCAGATTTCTTGATCAGAGAAAATTGGAGGGCTGAGGGGTGATAAAAATCAATTGAATTGATGTTTCTGGAGTTTGAAGGTTCAATACCAATCCTTTTATCAGTCTTTTTATCTTATTCAACCGGCTCAATCGGGCATATCTCTACCCGTATCTTTGTTGTATGAACTCTATCACCTGCTATAGATCAACGCAATTAACAAAGTTTAACAGATTAGATATAATGAATTTGGAGTTCCTTAAATCCGAAGTAAAAGCATTCATATGTGCATCCATATTTTTGCTGGCGAAATGATAACTTCGGATCGGACCTAGACATGTCTCCGAAAAACCATATCTCTAAAGATACATTTAGGCGTTGCTACTTCGCCGGGCTTCCGCACTTATATTACTACCCCATGTAGCAAAGGCGTTGTCACGTCATTGTTCGTAGAACTTTTGTGCCTAGCTAGGTACTTGCAAGGCCGAATCCTACGACAAAAGCGGGTAGCTCAGCCTAGCGTCAATAATCCGCAAGAGGCACTACCTCGGTGTTCAGACATTGCGAGACTCTAGCATCTTGATTCTTGGCGTTCTGTCCGCTTATGAAAGCTATGTGCAAATAGCTATAAAGAATATAGATACACAGCGCGTTGTAGTCCTACTATTTCAAAAGATGACTATGACTGTCAACTATCCCATTCATTTTGACAGTTTACTTATTAAAACCCAACGTTGGTCTCCCCCATTTACAGTGTGAATGAGAATTCTTTGTATGGGGAAGAAATATTTATAAATCTCTTGGGCGATGGGGTCACTTTTCCAAAGATTTTATTCGGTTTGAGGTGCAGACAACTTCAGATTGGAAAACGTACTCCATGCATCCATCAAAACACAGAATAATGGCAGACCCCAGAGAGATGAAGCTAATTGCAGTGGAGCCAATGCCTTTTGAGTTTATTGAAGGCTAGCAGCTAGTTCTCTTCCAAGAGCTTGAGAGGGACCAGTATCACTAGGGATACCCACATTGGTCCTGTATTTGTCGGACATAAGGCTATTGTTGAACCATGATCGCTATCCCCGATATTCCGGGGCTACGGATGCACGGAGAAGGATGCATCATTTTCTCATAATAGGCTTTCCATGCAACGTCGACTTCTACTTCCTGTGGTTATAGCAATCTCTGTAAAATTGCAATAAATCTGTGGATGCTAAACGTGTGGCTGCTAAGCGTGTGGTAGGTAGGCACTAATTGGTTACACGTGCTATGTACAACTAATGAGATGAATTCTTCGGCTCACAAACTCCGACGACCCTGTCCGGTGATAGAGAGTACTTTCTCACCTGTCTGCCGGCGTTAATGCGATTTTGCAGCCATTAAGGTTCTTTGCTGTGATCTGCACCTGCCCTACCCATTCCCTCTCGTCGCGTGATTCTATGCTCTTGAAATCTCTCAACAGCCTCGCTATCATGTAGGAGGTTTCCATGAGCGCCTTTTGCTTGCCTACACAGGATCTTGGACCACCACCGAATGGGGCATACTCCCATGCCTTAGGCTTGAAGGTGTCCCAACGGTCAGGCTTGAATTGGTCGGCATCTGAACCCCAGATCTCGGGGCTCCTATGCAATACCGCAAAGTTTGCATCAAAGAGTGTTCCCGCTTGGACATATATAGGAGATTTGCCGTCGCTGCCGCCGCCGGTTGGAAGTATGCAGTCGGAGAAGGCTTGTCGGACATGGTAGGGGAACACTGGGTAGAGGCGGAGCGCTGTAGTTTTGGTCAGCATTGGAGGACCCACCGCTTGTAATGAGATCCCAGGAAGCGAGCAAGCTTACCTTCGCTGATGACTTTCTGCAGGTACTTTAGTTTCATAGCAACATCAAAGTCCAAGGTGTCCCTGATTGACCTAACCTCGTCCCGTACTCTGGCTTGGACGCCTGGATACCGGGCTAACAGAAATACAACATTACTAATCAGACATGCTGTAGTTTCATGGGCTGCAGCGAAGGCTTGTGTAGCCTCATTGCGTAACTGGACCCGATCATCCATCTGCTCTGCCATGAGGTTGAGTAGCACTGGTCGCTTCGAAGTATTGCTTATTCCGAGTTGCCCACTAGCCTTGCGTTCCAGAGCACTATCCACATATTTCTCGATAAAGTCGTGATTCTGCGCGTTTGACTCATGCCATTTCTTATCGCGGTGCAAGAATTTCAGGGGACCCAATGCCATACGTAGTCCCCCACCTCCAAGAGAGTAGGCAAACGAGTCTATGAACTTTTGTGCATCGCCGGTCAACCCTCGCGCGAGCGAGTCGAACGATTTGCCGAACAAAAAGAGCGTCGAAGTATCCATGTAGAGACTGAAAATCAACGGCTGCAAATCTATAGTGGATCCATCCCTAGGGATCTGCTTCAACATCAATTGTACATAGTATTCATATGTCGTATGGTCCTTGATATTTGCCCGCGAGAAGCTGCTGCTAAACAACTGTCTCGAGCGCTCCCACTCTGGCCCGTCCGTTGTCAAGAAGCCCTTACCGCAGTACGCATTCAGAGCCGGCAGTCGGTAGGATACACCCCAATTATGTGCATTTGAGGCGAAGACGCTTTGAAGATTATCCGGCTCGCAAGAACAGATTCTAGGAGTTCCAAGTATTTTCGTCTCAAAGGTACGACCATTCTCTTTATAGCGCTGGAAGACTACGGGCAGGAAAGTGTGCTCGGAGAACATCTTCCCTGCCTGAAGGAAAAGATCAAAGCCAAAAATCGGGTCTTTGTGAGGATATTGCTTTGGTGAAGCGCATCCATTTTTACGCGCAAGGCTACTATACTGCTGGACGCGAAGCAGGCGGTAGGCGATAGCGCTCAATATCAGGCCGCAAATAACAACTACCCAGCTCGCCATCGGAACGAAAGAGATAGGATTTGCTAGTAGGAGTAGATTTACTTAAAGAGAATGTTTTGTAATGATGAGGATGCTGACGGCTGACACCTATGTTGGAACCCGGGTCTGGTGATCTTGGTCAGGTGATCCATGTAAGCGTTAATGGATAGGGAGTTACGGTCGTGATCATTGATAGGCTGATCTCTGAAGGATCAATCCCCAATTTCAGGTCGGAATTTCTTATACGGAACCTAAGACGCTTCTGTTACGAAACCTCTCCGACTCCTAAGATCAGGTGACATGGATCTGTGAAGTTATGTTATACATGCTCGGCTCTGTCAACGTCCTTATAAATAAAGACGATCCGCGAGACTACAAAGGCGCGAGCGTCACGCGAACGGTAGTAACTGTCATCGAGTGTATAAGTGCAAACGGTAGGTCTTTATTACCAATGATTATTTGGCCAGCAAGTAAAGAAAGAGAAGGGGTTTGGTCCCTCAAGAAACCAACAAGGTCCCATACAGAGAAATTCAGTCTATAATCACTACCTGTGGTATCTCAAGCTTCTA
Source organism: Coleophoma eucalyptorum (assembly GCA_026120035.1). Classification (NCBI taxonomy): domain Eukaryota; kingdom Fungi; phylum Ascomycota; class Leotiomycetes; order Helotiales; family Dermateaceae; genus Coleophoma; species Coleophoma eucalyptorum. The sequence continues at coordinate 8,491 of JALRME010000078.1, read as the reverse complement.
CTTGGATAAAAAGTAATCAGTAACCTTACATCACTCCGCGCATTATCGGGGCTAGTGCAATCTATAGCTTTTTCAAAGGATTTTTGCTAAGCATAACTTTCACACCAAGAACCAAACTAGCAGCAACAAGCGCCATAGATCCAGCATAGAAAATCGCAGGATGATATGCTTTGAGCCCACCATGTTCACCGCCGTACTGCAGAAGTTTAGATGTTAGTAAGTTATTTGCAAGACAAGTAAAGTGCCGAGAGCTGATATTCAACCACGCCCAACTGGTAAAGACACCAATCAGACTCTGTGAAACAGGAAGCAACTTACAGCTGCGAGAAGATAGCCAGCAATAGGAGCACCCTAATTCAGTAAGTAAAGTGCTCATAGCTCCAGTGGTCGTTAATTCAATAACATACCATTAGATAACCTCCAGCCCAGCCTGACACTATCATTCCCATCGCCACTCCCACTCTCCGGCTTCCAAATACACTACCAACAACAGTCGGCATGGTGCTAAAGAATCCACCTAATATTGAAGTGGAGTTAGTTTGGTTCTTAAGTATATTAAAGGAGTATCATGGGAGTACTTTGAAATCCCAATATCGTGAGAGTTCATGTCGTAGCTTCTCTCACGAGAGGTTGTAAAGTAAACAGAAACTGCGAAAATGAAAGACTTACCATTTGCTGCTCCGTTGATTACAACAAAAGCTATGAGCGGACCCAGTGATGTCGATACAGGCCAGATTACCAACATACTTACTGCACTTAATAGCAATGATAGTAAAAGAGTGTTGACTGGACCCATAAAATCTGATAAAAAGCCGCACAGAAGGCGGCCAACAGCGGATGAAAAGTTGAAACCCGCAACTAGACCAGCTCCTTGTGAAGCAGTCAAGCCGACCGAGGTACTATACAAAGGAAGAAAGAAAGGGGGGACGAAAAGAGGAAAGGTTCCAATTGCCCCGGCAGCAAACAGTGTTGTGAAACGGAGATTCTTGAAAAGACTCCTAGGAAGATGTCAGTTTTTGTCTTACAATGCGGTAATCTGGCTCTTACCACTCGATGAACGTAGCATTCGTGAGAGGAGCTCGCTCCTTGATCATCCAAGCCGCAGGAAGACCTGTAGCAAGGGTCATGAGCCCAATGATTCTGAACGTCCATTCAGGACCAAGTTTTTGAATCAATGCATCCATGGCAAATGTAATACTAGCACCTCCGAATCCGCCTCCAGCATACACCATACCGTTTGCGATGCCTCGCTTTTTGTTGAAGTACTGAGCTGGTACCGTAGATACCACCATAAACTGGAGACTAGGCCAGACATTAGAATTCTTCCTCCTACTAAGTTGCCTCCACAATGCCTTACCTCGCACCCAAACCCATAACCACACCCGCCGTAAAGAACAAACCTCCAACACTCTTAGTCGTAAAACCACTCAGAATTTCTCCCAGCCCCAACAATGAAACACCCAGCAAAGCAGTGCTCCTCGCTCCAATCTTCCTTATGACTCTAGCATTCACAAGTGCCAAGAACGAAATACAAGCGCAAGTCAAGCTTCCCACAAAACTGATAGTGGAAGGACTAGACAACTTGCTCTCTACCAATGCAGCTTGGATTATTCCCCAGGAATACGTAGTACCGACGAACCAGAAAGTAAGCACGCTACAAGCGAAAATCACAACCCATCCATAGCCACCATCTGGGACTTGTGAATCGGCCAGTCGAGATGCGGCAATGACCGTATCTGCATTTGCTGGATCGAAATTCGATATATCAGATTGTCGTTTCCCAGACTCCGGATTTTCCGAGGTGTTGTGCAAGGGCTCCAGAGCGATTGTTTGGGTAGACGTTGAAGCCATTAGGAAGGCAGGTTTGTTGTTGGAGGTAGAATGTTATGGTTCTTCTCAGCACAGATTAAGTTATGTGAAGGTGCTTATATGTGATGAAAGATAAAAATAAAAAATAAAATCTTTGGGCCGGTGACAAACACACAATGGATTATATAATCCATCTGCCCTAACTTAACTTTCACGCCTTTCCTTTGACCAGCAATGTAGCTAAGCGAATTTAACCCCTTTTTCGCCGCGTTTAAGATGCATTCAGCTTGTTGTCCTTTGGGTTACTCCGAAAGGGAATGAAAATGACGTAACGCTTTACTCAACAACCCAGACAAGTCAACTTGTAATGTTTATAGCTCTTGGTCACTCAGAACCAATATTTCTCTTCTTCGTAATAGTTGCGATAGTAGATTACTTTTCATAGACGTGTTATCAGTTCTACATATAAATAGTTTATGTAGTATATAACGTACACGCAACCTACTACCGAGTTTCAGTAATCCTCCGCGATCCCAACACTTCTTTTCTCGCAATCAACATCCACAACAGCCCACAACCATCAATCGCATATGCTAAGTAAATCTGCCTCCACTCCACACTGGCCCAGATGAGTTTCTCGAAACCATAGTGCCAGAGCGGTACAGCTAAGGATACCATACACGCATCGTACCACCCTTGTTCTGCCCAGAAATGCCACGCGCTGTACCGGAGAATCATACAAAGGAAGAACCAGGCGCCGAGTGATCGGGCTGCGAGATACGTGAACTGCGATCGAACATTAATCGTGTAGTTCTTACTGAAATCCGCCGGATCATAGTTAAGGGAGAGGTAGCCGTAGAGGCCGATAAAGGCAGTCTGTAAGTATTTGTTATTATTTGGTTGAATTAAATGATAGAGTACTGCAGAGCTTACAAAGAGAATGTAACGACGAAGCCAGGTGTGTTTTGCTTTTCCATTACTTGCTATAGTGTCTATCGTCATATTTGCGCTTGGATTTTCGCTCTAAAGTCTCGAGGGTTAAGATGAAATGGCCGAATTCATTGTGCCCTTATTATTCTAGAACAAACCCTTCAAGTAAGTCCTTCTCTCACGTCAGCTTACTTTAATGCTGACTGCCAGAGTAGTACCAAGACTTGTTGGCTTGGCCAGAGGGTTAGGTTAGGCTGGGCGGGCAAATCTCGTACAAAGCGCGTAGTCAAACTACTTACTATGCTAGTGGGATTCATTGAAGCATGGTATTCTTCGAAGGTTGGAGAACCTGGACCACATAAGTTGGTGTGTTGACAATTCCCAATCGCACCTCGTTTACACGTGACTGAATGCTACTTATTATACAACCATCGGATTAATACTTATACTATATTCGTAGCCTCGATCCTAATCGTTGACTCTTGAAACTCACAAATAGTTCAATCTTGTTTCTTCTCGTAAGTATAGCTGTTTGTTCAGTAGAGTATAGAAAGTCCATCGTTTTAAGAGTAATACAGAAACTCTATGTGTAATACTTATGTTACTACGTACCGAGCGCGGATCACATGCCAGATTATCGCCCTATTTCTTTTTCCGCGACGGATGTCCAACACCAAGATGGTTGTCCAGGTACTCGGTCTATAATCGACGACGAAGAGCTAGGAAACCAACACATGTTAAATGGTAGATCCTTTTTCCAGAACCCAAGTATTGAATTGTCGTTTGTGTACCCTCCCCAGAGACCTCTTAACCCAGCTAAGGATAGTAAGGTGTCTTTCAGGTAGGTGAATTTTCTTCTAGAAGGGTCCTAGAGGATAATCCACCTTATAGGCACGTCCATACCAACTTTAAACTGCTTCTCCCAATCATAGAAGGGAGTGGTGCTCAAAATCGCGTCGCCTTCAGCCGTGGAATCACTGGATGTTGGCGTTTTCGACAATTGATCATCTTCGGACTGGAATAAGTGATGACACTGCCAAATCATATGGCCTTTAACAAAGTAAAGCACCCGTTGCGCAAGGAGAGTCTCTTGGAGTATCCATCCTCGCTTTTGACCGGACATGCTGTGAGGCTTGTAGGGGTGCCACTCCTTCTTCGGACAAACAAGCGTGTTCTTGGTACATCATGGGCTGGAGTATTATAGTCATAGTCCAGAGCGGAGGAAAAGAGGAAGCTAGAAACTGGCTCAAGGGCATCACTGATGCATCCTATGGTAGAATTTCTAACTGACGCTGCGCTCAAAACGATTCCCGTAGAATGAAAAAAGATCGAAGCCATCTTAGCAGCCTCTCTTTTCCAATAATCCCGGTTATCTTGGAATATACAATGTGAGTCGATCCATATATATCTGTATCCTAGAAGTTTGCTGACTCTCCCGGCGTCCCGAAAGGTACGTGGGAGTGAATGGACTCCAAGGCCCTTTTCATATTAATCCTTGAGATTCTCCTTGGTTGTGCAAATGGAAATGTAGCTTTTTCCCCACTCGAGGCTTCTTTAGCGATGTCAAGTACTATCGGTGATGGAAAATACATGTACAGTGAATTAGTGCGAAGTTCTTGAAGCTTCCTCTTATGGTTTCTGTGTCAATGAGGGCTACATCTTCTATGCTTTCATTTTGGCTACTATCGAGAATGCGCCCTCAGCCACTCTGAGGATCGCCGATAAGGTTATACACAAAGAATTCAGTTGTATGCCCTTCTGGCCAATTAACATACCGCCCTCAACACAACGACAGGAGATTCATATGGGCTGTTTAGGAGTTTGCAAGCAGTATTGCAATGGAAGTGGTGGGACATACCTGAGAAAGCTTTGGCTGAGAGTGCTAACGAAAGGGCGGCTGGGGGTGCGGGAGATACAGCGTGCTGATCATACAGAGACACTCAATTGATTAAAGCTACGTTCAAGTAGAAGACCTAGTCGGATCATCATAATCAATATTAGTTTCTCGTATAATCCTCTAGTTGTGTCACTGGTGCGATGAACTACCAAGACCACAACTTCAACAATGACAAGTCAGTGTGAAGGCACTACCCAGTATGTTTCAACCATGCTAGTTTGTTTTATTACGGTTTTACTTATAATATAGCTATACGAGCAAAAACTCCAATTTACCATAGATCTTTGTATATCACCTTGATTCTTCTTACTATAGATCTTAAAACGCCAATAACCCTTGTACAATTACAGATCGAGGAGTTACTAGACCACATCTTTATGCCCCCGGCCACGCTACTAGCGATACTAGGCGAGAGCTCTGCGAAAGAGGTATCGAGGTAATTTCTGGCCTTTATTCTTACCAAATCTTAATCCTATCGAGTACATAATAAAATCTATTATAAAGAATTGTCTACAAGATTATTTCCCTGCCGTAATCATATATAATAAAATCAAGTTAGCTATCAAAGAGGTTTAGGAGATTGTCAGGGCTATAACTTTAAAGGAGCTTATACAGAGCATTGGAGCCCGGTACCAGGCTGTAATTAAGGTAAGTAGACTCTTTGCATCATATTAGTTTGTATAGAAAACAGAGTATATTTTCCGTATTATATGAGCTCATTAGCGCTCCATATATGGTAATAGATACCGATTTAGGTTCGGTACTAGAAGGTTTGTGAGATTGAATGTTCAGCCTATTCAGCCCCTAAGTGTGTGACGAGGTTAGGTACTAGAAGGCCTGTGGGGATTTAGGATGTTTTCTGGAAGGTCTGTGGGGATTTAGGATGGTCTCTGGAAAGTCTGTGTGGATTAAGGTTTCTAAAAGGTCTGTGAGATTAGGATGGTTTCTAGGAGGTCTATGGGATCGAATGTTCAGAACTTAGGAATTTAACCTCGGCATAAATCAAAGGAGCTGGCTAGAACGCCTCTGTTGGTGACTTTGGAGTATAAGTAGAGAGGGTTTTTCACCCAAATCAATCATCATTCGCTCACATCATCTTTACATTCATACAAAACTCACATACTTACTCACTTCACCAACTTCTTTACCAATCAACCCAACCAACCCAACCAACCAACCGAATTCATCAAGCAATTCTCTATGCTTTTCATCGCCGCAATGGTTGTCCTTGTTCCCTCCACCATGGCTGTAAGACTTCCTCTACACACAAATATCCGGTTTGGAAGCTAACATTGTACAAATAGTGTAGCTCAGGGCAGGACTGCTGCTGGGAAGGATCCGCTGGTGGATGGAAGGGATACATGAACCAGCACGGTAGTCTTCTCACCGAAGATCGTGATGCTCGCTGCGAGCAGCTTAAAGCAGACTGGTGCTCCAGCCGGGGTGTCACTGAGGCTCAATGCGTAAGTCCAGGAACCTTAATTGAGGAAGAAATTGGACTGACAAAGTGGTGATAGAGCGCCGCTTGCTGCACTGTTAGCACTGGCAAGGGAATATCCTGCCCATAGATAGATCATGAGAAGTCAGCGAGGGATTTGATGTCTTTTTGGGAAGCTAGTAGATTGTAACAAGTCGAGAATGAAAACTTTTTTCCCTGGATATTTTTTAACTTGTCACCGCATTTGCTCAAACCTGAGTCGGATCCAATATTTGGTACAAACTTGAAAAAACCTATTGACTTTTAATAGAATTATCTCCTAACAAACTTCGTAATATGAATGATTTGTAGAAGGATTTTGATAGTATGATTAGAGTTGGTATGAAATCAAACCCATAAAACCAATCAATTCTATACATCTTAGATTTCATGACAAGTCTCAAGGACCGACAGTACGTAGTTCCACCTTTGATTCAGGTCGCATTTTGAACGTGACGCAAAATGAACGACGAACACTAGTAACCTATTCCTTCCTAGATAGTCGAACGGTTATTTAGAAAATGAATAGAAACTTTAGACTAAGAATTGCCTTGTACACTTATACTCCTTAAAACGAGTTGCAACCTCTAGGTTTCCAACAATAGAGATTGATCTAGGAACCAATATACCCTTCTCTAGATTAACGTACTGTACAAGCGAAAGATACAGACAAGCGAAAGATATACGATAACCGTACTACTTAGTAAGAACTCCTAAGACTCTACTACAATAGCTTAATTTGAATAAAACTACTCGTAATCCTCTTCGTTAGATACCTTAATAGTGACCTAATACGTACGCGTATTATGTCTAGTCCTACTATAGTTACTATAACGTCGTATACGTAATTCGACCTATATCTTCCGGCTACTACTTGCTCTTGTTTCTTACTTTACTTGGTCTATAACGTCCTTCTCGTCCTATAGCTCTTCTGCTTCTTATTAACTAAGTATTCCTCCTTAACGTAGATGTATTTTTTTACCTCTTCGACGTTTGCTTAGTACTTTATTTATAGCTCGAATATTCCAAAGCTCTATTTTAACTAATACTATTTCGTATATTATTTGAGCTATAATCTTTTCCATTTTGTCGATAGCCTCAAAATTTAGAGTTAGAGAGCTATTTTGATATCTTAAAACTTAATTCTTAATAAAAGTACTCTACGATCTAGCTTTAATTAGGTTGTTTAGTATCTAAGATACCTAAGGTTAAGGGGTACTACTTTATGAATTTTTAGGTATTAATATATATAACCTAATATTAAGCGTAGAAATAACGTGATTTATAAGTGAGTGGGCCATATAAGCGAGTGGGCCACTTCCCACCAAAATACCCTCTTTTTACTTTAACACTACATTATATCAACATTACCTTATGGAATCAATCCCAATTGAAAGTAGGCTTATCTTAGCCCTCGAAGCTATGAAAAACGATAAAAATCTAAGTGTTCGATATACAGCACAGGTCTATAACGTACCTCGTATGACCCTAACTCGCCGACGCGTCGGAAAACCTTTACGACGTAATACTCTACCTAAATCGAGGAAGCTTACTAAATTAGAGGAGGAGGTTATTATACGATATATAATAGAGCTAGTAACGCGATCATTTCCACCTAGGCTTCGTGGTGTTGAAGATATAGCAAATCGACTCCTACAAGCACGCGATACACCACCTATTGGCAAGCTCTAGGCCCACAACTTTGTAAAACGTCAACCAGAGCTCCGAACACGATTCTCTCGTAGGTATGACTACCAGAGAGCATTATGCGAGGATCCTAAGGCTATAAGCCAGTGGTTTGCACTCGTACGGAACACTAAAGCCAAGTACGGTATTATCGATAAGGATATATATAACTTCGACGAGACAGGGTTTATGATGGGTGTTATATTCGCAGGCATGATAGTAACTACGTCAGAGGGCCGTAGTAGGGCAAAATTAACCCAGCCTAGCAACCGGGAATGGGCTATAGTAATCCAGGGAGTCAATGCTATAGGCTGGGCTATACCACTATTTATCGTTCTAGTAGCATAGTACCACCTAGCCAACTGGTACAAAGAATGTAACCTACCAGCTAATTAGGTTATTACAACGACTGATAATGGCTGGACTACGAATAAAATAGGCCTAGAATGGATTCAGCACTTCCATTCCTATACGGAATCTCGTACGAAAGGTGGATATAGGCTACTGATCCTTGATGGCCACGAAAGCCACCACTCGACGGAATTTGAGTTATACTGTTAAGAGCATAAGATTATTACGCTCTATATGCCTCCACATTCTTCTTATATCCTTCAGCCACTCGACGTAGGCTGTTTTGGGCCATTAAAGCAAGCGTACGGCCGTCAGGTAGAGGGCTTGATACGAGCCTATAT
>JALRME010000077.1:0-65720 GCA_026120035.1 Coleophoma eucalyptorum | reverse complement strand
AAATATATGTATATGTAGGGGTATTGTGATATACCCTTACATATCTACCGTATGACAATGTTGTGATCACGTGTAGGTGATATAACGATATTCCAACAAATATACTATCCTTAGTTATATCCCTATTACAACCCTCCTCCTTGTATTCTATAATCCTATTTATCTAGAATAAGAACTCTATAGTTCTCTTCTCCGTAAAGCTTTATACCAGAGGGTAGCCGTAGTCTATTAGTCGATATCTTGATAGCTTGTTCTGATAAAGGTGAACGTGAGAGGAGTTCTTGTTTCGGGTCTTTCTTATGTTTTGTGCCTACAGGTCCTGAAAGTCTTGTGAATTCAGGTATGCTTCCTTAAAGTCTCGATGAGCATCGATCTGTTATATGTGGATATTGTGTTTCTGGTGGCTACCTCCTAGAGAAGGTTTGTCGGCGTTCTAGTGACTACATTGCGGACGCGCCAGAACACGGCTTCGGCGGATTGCACGAACTATACAAAACTCGGAATCATTATTACCATCATGGAGTGAGCCGCACGGCCCGACTTGCGAGCCTCCACGGGGCGATTCAACTCAACATCAAATACGACCTGCTTCGTATCAATTATGTAACGGGTCGCATAGCCTTGGCTTTCTCCCATGTTTGCTCCAGCAGATACCAAGCTACATTCTATAAGAGCCGAGTTTCATAGGTCTTGGAGTGTAGGGCTTATATTCATACACCTTCACTAATCGAACCACCCAAACTTAAAAAAATGAAACGAATTAGTATTAATGGGGTGTAAACCACCCACGACGCTCTCATTTAATACAAGTAGAACATGCTCAAAGTAGGAAATAAGCTGATTTATCCACTCTTACAGATTTCTTCTATTCCTCTAGTAGTACCTTCCGCAAGTCTGCCTCACTGCTTGGTTGCTTTCTTCGCTAATATAGTAGGGTACTCGTTAGTGTAATAAGGGTGTATGAATATAAGCACAACATTCCAAGACCTATGAAACCCGGCTCGTAACACCGTTTCATACACGAAAGGTTATAGAATAGCTTGTGCATATTTAAGTATTTTTTTCGTCTTGAATGGACCAAAAGCCAATGAAATATAGAGCGTTGAAAATTTACAAGTAGTTGCTATAGCCAAAGGAACATAGTTATCTTACAAAGTGCAACTTCAAATTCATTAGTAATTTCATTATTTCCTTTAAATTGCTTAAAGATGAATAAAAGAAATTTGAAGCCTAATAACCATTCGTGTTTCTTGTAGATTGTAATGATAACGATCCTATATACATCTTAGCATGGCAAATAGCATAAGTTACTCAAAGCACGAAGTAAACTGGCATGGCATAGAGGTTCCTTACCTCCTATACTATAATTGACCTTACTTATACCTTACGCCATGCTCTGTGCTGCTTGAAACATGCACATAGACTTTCTTGGAGGAATCAGCCTACACTAAAGACTGCACAGCCACTCTAGTTTCGGATTTCCTGTAGTAGTATTCATTGATCCGTCCATAATTCATTTACATGAATCTATATCTTCTCATATGTATCATTCGTCTGTATGTCACTACTTTCTAGTAGCAACAGTCTTAGAATAACTTTGCCTTGAAATATCAATGAGGACCTAAAGGACTATGGACCAAGAACGCCAAAATATATCAACTTATTGTCTTCATAACGTCAATGGGAGGGAAGACTTCGGGTTCTCTGTATTGGAATACAGCCGCTTCAAATTTGGCGACGATGAAGTGACACGACGTTTCGGTATTGCTCTCGCAAATGGCTTCATTCACAAACATCTCGAGGGAACCGTTATATCACAACAAATTGTGGTTTGTTCCAGTCCATATGTGTTCATTCCGACGGCGGCACATTATTTAGCGCAATACTTTGTGTCTCATTTGAATGGATGGCTCCTAGCCAACAATTTGCCACCAACCCAAGTAACCAGAGTACACAGAACCTCTACCTACCAGGTAGACTATAGTACGCTGTCTGCGGAGGACCGTCTACAACTACTTTCTCACGACAATATTCAAATAAACCACGACGACTTGCAGAATAAGATCATTCTCTTTGTAGATGATGTGCGAATCACGGGAGCCCACGAGTGTATGCTTAGGCAAATGATTGAAAGGAAAAATCTCACGAACCGCGTTTTCTTGTTATACTTCGCAAGCCTGACTGATAATACGATCGATCCTCGCATTGAACACTACTTGAACTTCGAGGCGATACAGACAATATTCGATTTAGAGAAGATCATCAAGAGCCGTCGATTCTCTATCAATAATCGTCTTGTAAAATATGTCCTCTCTTACGACCACGATGCCTTTCATGTTTTTTTGCGAGCTCAAGACTCAGAGTTCGTCAACCTTTTATTTCATATGACGATAGGGAACGGCTACCATACAGTTAATGCTTATGCCCACAATATTAGAGTCATTCGTCAGTACCTATCTACTGACTTCGCTGTACCCAACCAGATAATTTCAACGGAGCTTAACGATACCTATGTATCTTGCATGAGGCAGGAATCTTCTCGGGAGTCGTCAACACTACTTCAGCGCTAAGATGGCCGTAGTTTGTTTCTAAGATTTGTATGACTTGCTGCTCACTAAAGCAAAAAAATGGGATTCTGGGGGCTTCTCTTTGTGCGAAGAATATTAATGGGCTGTTAGGCAGTAGATTAGGAGAGGAAACACCACAACGCGACATTACAGAAATATTAGGACCCTCGGCTGATTGGCCATTTCAACTTCTCTAATCATCAGTTCGACAACTTGGTACATTCCCACATCGGTTCATCCTTATCAAATGATAGACACCGAATAGCCACGACTCCTTTTCGAAATAGCCCGCTCTACGCTTCAACACAACAGTCACTTAGCCCGATCGACATTGCTGTTATACATTATGGCAGGTCCATACTTGTCACAGAATGGTCCCCATATCCACCTCACGGTCCATCTTTCCAAGACAGAGATTTCTATGCTGGCTTGTTTAAGAAGTGCGTAGATGCATCTCAAATAGAAAGCGAATCTTGTGTGGCTTGCTGTGAGATTGGAAAAGAGGCTGCTTGGCGACAGGCGGCGAATACTTGGTGTTTTGATGACCCAGAGGGAGGGACGAATAGACTGGTGTTATGAGGGTCGTTTCTACAGTCTGGGAGACTAGTGGAAGATTCACGACCTTGAACTTAGCTTAATGATCTCAGCTAGTGCGAAAGTATTATATCAGGGTGATGATAGATGAACTAGTAGACTGGTATGTTTCTTTTACCCACGAGATATATATCTATGAATTCTTCAACTCGCTGAGAACGTCTTCTTTCGTCATCTATATACGTCCCGTCAAATTTTTTTTCATATCAATTGAAGTCCCTCATTTCGCTCTGGTCATAGGGCGCTCCTTCATATCTTTTATGGGTCCTCCTCTCATTTCCAGCATGATTTCCGTGATGATGGTGGTACCTATGTGATCTTCCCTTGCTTTGACGGTGACTGTGGGGTCTGTCACTCAGGGTGTGTGCATGTGGGATTCTAGCCCCATGCCCGGGACTACGGAGCACACTACTTTCAATGTGCGCGTGTGTATAGTTCTTCAATGATGACTGGCCGTGGCTACGCCTGCCTCTTTCTAAATCTCGTTCATCTTGATTAGAATGGATGTTGACTTCCTTCATCGATACCTCGCCTGGGAGGACGCCATGGATGCGGAAGTAACGATAGTCAACCCAAGAAATATAAGCTGTAGGGACACTAATGATACTATAACACGCAGTAGTTAGTACTTTGGTCATTGCCATGCATCTCTTTTATGAAATGGTTGGATTAAGGTAACAAATGGATATAAAAGGGCACCTAAACGACATGGGGCATCCAGACGATAAGTAGCATGTTGGAGATCTTACCTTAAGATGACAGCTACAACAACCACGATCCAGCTCAGCAAACAATTCGTTCCCACGCAACTTTTTGTATTGGATTGTATCCCTAGGAATGCAACTGCCGCCCAGGAGACAATGTCTATAATGTTCAAAATAGCATTTGCTTTTGCACTCTTCCATTTCCGAAATGAAGCAACATGCTTAGCCAAGATCTGGTATAAGATAAATATAAGCGACTTAGCTCCCTACAAAACATCCATCTCTATTAGCACTGATCTTTAAGTTGAGGGGTTGAAATACAATTAGATATACATACCATACTAAGCGCTATAGTATTCCCTCTGCCACGCGTAGTTGTCGGTGTTTGTGTATTTTTTTGTGTAAGCATACGGACGACTGAAAGGATAATGGCTATCAAGATCAAGATTATTTGGATAATATGTGCATATGTGAGGACCCTTTGGCGGTGTTCCGGCGGAGGATACATTTTCCCTCAGCTCTCTTTTGCTTTTTCGTAGGGAATCTATTAAATAGGTCCTGTCTTGAAATCGCGACTTGGATAGATGCTAAAGCCACTCAAGCTATCAAAAGAAGAAGAAAAACTGAAATTCTAGATCAGAGCTCATTGCATAAATGAATAGATACTATATACTTTTTAGATAGACAGTTTGCTTGTCTATACGACGTATACAGGTAGTTCCAAGCGTCCAACGCATTCCTCGTAATCGGTTGTTCGGTGTTCGGACTTCGCAACTTAGAAAATATTTCGAGACAACCATACCTTATATAAGCTACTGCTAGAGAAAGGTAATACTAGACTTTCTTGGCACCTATTACTTCTAAAAATATTATCTGAAGTAGAACTTGGTTTGCAGGATTATGAACATCATGTACTTTATGAAAATTTAAGTGTAGGAAGGAACATATTCTCGACAAAATTAGTATCGTGATATAAAGTAGGTTCTAGTATCTCTAGCAATAGTATCTTTCCTTCATCATGTTATACCATACTAATTATCAAGGTATCCTTACCCGCCAAGCTAGATAAGACCACCATGACGTCAAAAGTGTTACTATACTTTGTGGCGCCGAGAAAATGCATGGCATCACCTAGAGCAATTAAAATAGCAATCCTTTGAGTACCACGTATTGTAGCTATTCTCCAAATAGAATAACACTTCTGCTGGCCGCTTCTTCTTCTGCCGACTCTGCCACCAGCGCTTCATTTGCACTAGAGGTTCATATGCTTCCTAGTACAACACCAAGGCTTTCAGCATACTTACAGCGTGCCTTTCTGAGTGGGAAATGTGTATTGGTCCAAATGAGTGCCAAAGTACCAAGTCCCCGTTCTTAACATTATCGTCTCTCTTGCTCAGGCTTCTATCCCGGTACGTTCTCGACATTGGTTGATAAACTCTCCAGCAACATGTAAGTCGCCATCACGGTATTTCGTGTCACATAGGCTTTGTATAATACTTAGATGACTGGAGTCCCCTGAATCTACCAATCCATATTAATAGCATTACTCAGACTTTTACAAGATGTCTGTATCTGTCCAGTATTAAATCAGCTATAACTTTTACAATAAATAAAGCCATTCTTTTAATATGTACTATATTAATTTTATTGATAGTCCCTGCACAAATACTGGGCGAGTAACCTCCAAATAAGGGTTGAAATATATTAATTGGGCCATTTAGTAGAGCGGAAGACTTTACAATTAGTACCAAAACTTCAAAAATAAGACTCAGGTTTGTGATTTTTTTGATGATGGTTTATCAGTCTTTTTTTTGCACACATAATTCTTTAACTATGCATTTGACTATTTGAAAAGTAATTGTTGGAACATCGATCTACCACCTGCACGTGAGGTAACATTGTTATACCACTTGCATATATTGGTATATCGCTACGCCACCTATATGTGCATACATTTGGAATATGGTGATGGCAAGAGCATAAGGTTCTCGCATGCACAACAACATTTTGTTTACCTACACCAGTCCTAATCTATCTAGGCTGGACTGTAGTTCATGTGACTTAAGGTCACCACAGTCAGCTGTAATTACGTAATACGGGTCCGTTTAAATCCTAGTGTCTATGCGCCTAAAACAAAAGAACGTGTGCACTCAGATCTTCTACATAACAACACACGACGCGACATTGATCTCTATCTAATATGCAATTTCACCTCGGCTTTCTTGCGGCATTGATCTCCGCTGTTCTAGCAGCAGAACTGGGCATCTCAGTTCAATACTCCCCTTTGACATGCGACCGCAAATCAACGAACGGCGACAAACTGTCAATGCATTACGTTGGCGTACTGAATGATGCTTCACGAACTCAATTCGATTCTTCCTTTAACAGAGGAACACCCTTCAGTTTTACACTTGGCAAAGGAGAGGTGATCAAAGGCTGGGATCAAGGGCTCGTCGGAATGTGTGTTGGGGAACGGAGGAGATTGACCATACCGCCAGAAATGGCTTATGGCGACGAAGGAACAGGTCACATACCGGGAGGAAGTACGTTAATATTTGAGACGGCATTACTAGGAATCAGTTAAACAGTGTGCTGCCGTTGAGATTGCAGGCAGTCTCGGTCGCGAAGAATGTCGTGAAAGTCTGGAAATTGGTGTTATCAGGTCATATTCGAGAATGGTTTTGTTTCCGATGCATGGTCATTAGGCTGGAGGGATTTTTTCAGATCGTTATGATCTTACAAAACCTCACCTGTGTCATGTTGTAGGTCAGTGTTTTCTTAAACTGTAAAAGCAGAAAGGGTGTTCAAGAATTCGACGGCAGAACTCGAGGCATCCTTGTTAGATGGAATACCCCAATCCGACGTGCAGTAGTCACTCGAGCGAGCAGTGCCTGCCAAAAAGGACGATTGCTAACAAGATTATCTTGATAATACCCAGAACTTAATTCAATTCGCGACCCGCTCAACCAGAAAATTAATGTACAAGTAGAAAAAAGGGTCCCGCCACAACTGCAATAAATCTTAGAGTTCGCTGGTTTAATATGAGTTCGATTGTATCGCTTGCAACACATACAAATATTTACTTTGGAACCTACATGCTGTTCCTTGCTGTATTGTATAGGAGGATAAAGTAAAATGTACATGGTATGGATGCGAATGATTATAGTCATGAGAGAGTTTCCTCCCCTTCAAGTAAAACAATAGCTGTCGGTAAATCATACTTAGGTCGAGCTCTTCGGTTTGGTGATGCCGTCAGTAGCACATAGAATCGACGAGTATTTAAACTATGCCATAGAAAAACATGCACACGATCCTTCTCGTTTTTCGATAGGCCTCAGAAGTTTGCTAAAGGCTACAGCTAAAACGAAAAATGGAGACAAGACAAAAGCGACAGGAATCCCCTTTTCCTTCTGATCACTATCAAAACATTTATAGGGGAAACGAACGTCAAGTCTGTCCTAGGTTCTAATTGTATCATTTGTAGGAATTCTCTAGGAGGCAGAGACGTGCTCAATAATAGCTCCCTGTTTGATATTTAACTCTGATAGCTGGAGTTGATAGACAAAACCTAGTAGAAGTTTTGTGTTCTACTCCGATCACGACTAGTGTATATTGTCTTATAAAAAGCCCGCACTACAACTTCTTCTTGCTGTAGGGTGCGGAACTAGGCATGGTCATCCCGCAGAATTGCCCTCAAAGCGTATAGGTCAGAACGCCCACGAAATGCTACAGCGGGCTAAGAAACGGATCCCCATCAAGACGCTGCATTCGGAAACTAGCTGACACTTGTAGCAACGTCTCTTCCAGATCTCGTTCAGGGTAATCCACGTCTTGTAAAGTTTCCCACAACTGCTTCGGCTTCCTTCTCTGTGCCACAGTAAGATGGAACCCATGCTCCTCCAACAGGTCAGCATCGACCAAGTGGAGGACGTTCAGGTAGTAGCACAAGAACCGCGTCCAGTAAATCAGATTCCGCGTCCATGCTTGCCTTTTCCTGCAATGGAACAAAGGGCCGGCTGTGAGCGTCATCCTGATGGGGACTGGCTAGGTGTAGCCGTGTCATCAACGGCATGCTCTCCAGGCCATCGATACGGTGCCCGAAAAACAACCGGTTCATCGCAGCTGCCATCCTCTGTAGCTCAGCCTCTTCCCGGCTGGGCATGCGACTAACCCTAACCCTTCTCCAAGACATCCATCTCATCGATCTGCTCGCTCATTTCGACCGCGAAAGAATCCCGGGGCGAGTGGTTCATGCCAAGGGCGCCGGAGCGTATGGAGAATTCGAGGTTACTCATGACATTTCCGACATTTGTTCTGCCGACCTATTCTCCCAGCTGGGTAAGAAAACCAACGTAGCGGTTCGAATCTCGACAGTAGGCGGCGAGAAGGGATGTGCGGACTCGGAAAGAGACCCTCGAGGCTTCGCAATCAAGTTCTACGCTGGGGAGGGAAATTGGGATATGGTTGGTAATAACACCTCAGGTAAGCTAATGCTTCATGTCTTCATTCTTGTTTAGCTGACATTCGTCTAGTCTTCTTCATTCGAGATGGTGTCAAATTCCCAACCTTTATTCACACACAGAAGCGCAATCCCCTAACCAACACAAAAGATGCCACAGCTTTTGGGACTTCTTATCGAGCAATCAAGAGTCTATCCACGAGGTTATTCACCTTTTCAGTGATCGAGGCACCCCGCTGTCCTTCCGATACATGAATACTTATTCTGGGCACACAATGAAGTTTACCAGAGCTGATGGTAGCTTCAAGTATGTAAAGATCCACGTTATCGGCGACCAGGGCAACAAGACTTTAAACCTCAAAGAGGCTAACCACTTGGTCTCGGCCGATCCTGATTGGCACACTCGAGATCTGTTTGATGCTATTGCTCGTGGTGACTATCCGTCTTGGACCATGTACATTCAAGTTTTGGACCCAAAGGACGCAGAGTCCTTTCGATGGAACATCTTCGACGTCACCAAAGTGTGGCCGCAGTCGGAGATTCCGATGCGTCCTGTTGGCAGAATGACTCTTAATCGGAGTGTGTGTGTCCTTTGCCTGGAGAAATTGAAGTGCACGAACTTCGATGAAGTGCCAAAGCAATTTCGCCGAGATTGAGCAAATGGCAGTGGCTCCTTCAAACCTCGGTCCCGGAATAGAGCCAACCGCCGACCCTATGTTGCAAATCAGGCTCTTCTCATACGCTGACACCCTGCGCCATCGTCTCGGGGCAAACTACCAGCAGATTCCAGTCAATGTACCTTTGCATGCCTATACACCCTGGCAGTGGGACGGTTATTTCTCCATTGACGAGAGCTCTGGAGCTGATCCAAACTATGCTTCTTTACTTAAGCCCATAACGTGTAAGCCAGTCGACGTCCATGCCAAGCACGAGATATGGGTTGGACAACCAGTCAATGCACAAAACTTCAATGCCATTTCGGATGACGATTTCGTTCAGGCAACAGGTCTTTAGAAGGTTCTCGGCCAATAAAAAGGCCAGCAGCAGACCTTAATCACTAATGTCTCCACGCACCTATACGACGCTGACCACCATGTCAGGGAGAGAACGTATGATATGTTTAGAAGAGTAGACGAGACTTTAGGCAATGCTCTTGAGACGGAGACGGAGAAGCTGGTAACGGGAATGGTGGGCGCTCCCATCATTGCAGAATTGGTCAATAGGACAAGATGAAAACCTAGTTTAATAGAGCTTTGATAGTGGTTAGGTCGAGTAATTCTTTTCTCGAAGTCAAGAAACTTGCTGGGCCACTAATTCAACACCTATAATCCTTACTCATGACTACAAACTTGGGTTAGATCGTAGAGGGGAGAGAGCGTGGATTGCCGTAACCTCGAGGAGCTCGAAACCCTATGTATATTGGTTTTTCATTACAGTTAGAGCACTGAGACTTTCAGCAATTTGCAGTATACAAACTGTTACTATTCTTATTCGTATAATTTGTCTTATAGTTATCACGGCTTTATATGACAGTAAAATTTATACAGTGACTCCTCCATGTTGGTACCTGAACCCAATCGCTCTTCCTTCCTGTCTACCTTTACAATATCAGTTATGTTCCTTGTCCCCTCTAGCAATCTTATGATATCCTTCCTCTTCACTCTCCTCCAGCTTCCTCCCAAGTGGGTTGATTTTACAAATCTCACTTCACTAGCACCCTTTGTCTCCCTTGGTTTTCCTTAGAAGTTCCAGCAATCAAAACCTTTCGCTCTGGCTGCGCTTCCAAAACTGCCATCTTAGCCGCTCTCACAGCCTCCTTAGCATATCCTGCGCCCCAATACGATGGGTGCAAAAGACAGGTGAAACGATTGAATGTATTGATGGCCGTTAGACCGATTAATACCAAGTTAATATCTTCGCTATTATCTCTAGGATGTAGATTAATAGAGTACATCAATCTGTCATGGGTTGCCTCGACGGTTTTGATTTACTCTTGTGCTTCTGAGACGGTGTTGAAAGAACTCGTTACCCTGTTAAGTGTTATATGGGTAAGAATTTGCGTTTCATGAGTCTAAAATAGAATTACAAACGAACAGTTGATCTCGGACTTCTTTAAAGGAGTATATTTCTGTGAGAGCTACTGCATCTGATATACGGAGTGGCCGGAGAAGGAGACGGTCAGTCTGGATATCAGAGACTGCCATATTCGTTGGTTGAAGGGACTCTGCAAAGTCGGAGTGGATCGAAGAGCAAAAACTTAACTATAATAAATTTGGGTTACTAACAAATTATATACATTACCGCGGGTTCTGAAATTTCTGTACAGCCAACAAGTTGTGAGTCACATCGTGTCACCGCTATACTGGAATGGACTATATCGAAACCCTAACTATATCGGCTTACCGACATATCTAAAAGTTTACTAGAATTCTGCTATATTATTCTCGGACTTTGCAATCTCTATCACATGCTTCCACATGCATGGAAAGACGATTATGTCATGCTTGTCAAGTAACAATAACTTAAGGTTAGTGTTATCTTGCTATTCTCCCCACGCCGAACCTCAAGCGAGCCCGTGCCATAAGCATCACTTCTTGCTATGATTGAAAATCGTGCAATGTCTCAATACTGCACAAAGAAATGCTGAAAAATCATCCGTACATATCGACTTGCATCTCAGCGACTGTGGTCTCAGTGGAACCTGGGTCATTGTGTCAGATGAATGTATTGAAGTAAGTATATTGTTCCGTACTATCCAGAGAATAAAGGTAAAACAAAGCTAATTAAATGGAAGTGAGAATTACAAGTAGCTGTCGTTGAGGACGCGTTCGTCCAAACATAAGTTGATGGTTCCCTTGGTTGTCCGTATAAATAGTAAATGTGTTGTATCTTGATTATGACCTCCTTGCGATCCTCTTGTCCCCTTATTGTCATCCCTTCTCTGTCCCTATTTGGACTTCTGGTCTGATTTATGCCTGATTCAGACATGAGCTCAAATCATGTGACTTAACTCTATCACAGTATATAAACTTTAATCTATAGTATATAGCTCGATATATACCTTATAACTCTTAGTAGAAATACTCTTTAGAATACTAAGTGGTTATAATTAGAGCCTTATTTCTTACATTTAAAGTAAATAATTAAAGACTTAGCATTAATCATTATCTCTAGATGAAGCTAGTATCTTCTAGCTTATACTCTCTACGTTGTTGTAGACAGTGCATTTTTGAGTATAAATAGGTTCTTAGATTCTATAGTATGAGATAGACTCTAGGGAGTCCATAATACAAGCATTACAACTAAATCAATACCAGATCAGAGTGCAGCCGCAACAGCAACCACTGCAGCAGTAGCAGCTCCTATCATCCACTGGGTTAGGACTTTTGCTCCACTGCCTGTCGCAACAGGCGAGAGGGCAATTGTACTGGAATGACCTTTAGTTGTTGATGTGGTCGTAGTTGAGTTGGTACCAACGTTTGGACTGATCGAGCTGTTACTTGTGGCGGAAATGGTACTGGATTCCGCACTGCTACTCCCGAATTGGCTTCCGCTGCTTGGTGCGGTGCTAGACGTGGTTGTTGATGTAGTAGGTGTTGGGGAAGCGCTTGTGGTAGAAGAAGTGCTTCGTGCTGGGCTGGTCGTGCTCGTTGGTCCACCAGCAGTAAGGGTTGGGAAAGAGCCATAGGCGGTCAGGCCTGTAGTTAGTGGAATATGATAGAAGGAGAACTCCGCGCCGCTGAAGGTATCGATCAATACTGCGCTTGTCTGGTAGGTATAGTCGGTGGTAGTTTTGGTGCTACCGATATTCAAGGTACAAATTAGCTAATTTGTTATCAAATGGTTTGGACTAGGAATTCTTACCACACCGCAGAGACCGTGCCAGCAACCGAGCAGTCGATCGAGGGGTTACCGAATTGACCATCGATGAATCTGATGGTGGATGAGCCCTCGAGCAAAGTCGCTCCTACGGTGAGAGTGCAAGAGTCATCGGTGACGGTGTTATAATCCAGAGAGCCATCGCAGTTAGGAGGGCCTTCGTCACGACCGGGACCACTACGGTGCGCACAGGCTACTGTAGTCACGATTCCAGCACCGCATGAAAGGAGATAGGTAGTCACACCGGCATTCTAAAATTGTGACCTGATGGTTAGCAGAGATACTTTGGGAGAAATGTGAATACTGCGTGAAGATATTGAGCCTACATACCTCACCAGCATTCTGAGCGACAAACGAGTCGCCAGATCTCCCGTATTCGGGGAGAAATATGTCGACGGTTTGCGTAGCGCCAATGCTAGCGAGGGTTGCAAGTAGACCAGTGCGAGTGATTGCGACCATTTCGTAGACCTAAAACGAGTGTGATAATAATAGTAGAGAGCGTAGAGAACGCCTTAAGGACAGATGGCGAAACAAAGTAACGTTCAAAAAGGAAAAGATACAAGAGACTATACCTACCGAAAAGACGCAAAGCGAGGTGCGTAATAATCAAAGTATTAGCTCGTCTTATAGGATTTAAAACGGACCTGATCTAGTCATTCCTCTTTGTAACTTGTACGCAGGAGCCATATATCGGCCCTTGTTCTGCCTCAATTTGGGAAGATCATAGTTATCGTATAACCTTAAATTAAGGAATTGTTATATGGAAGCTTGGTGTGAAAGCTTGTTAGGCGGTACTATAGGTAAGATTGGCAATCTTAATTTCGATAGCACGAAAGCGCTTCCGGGTACCTAACATGGTTGTTGCCACTTTTACTCGGAGAAAGAGTATTCGCTTAGTGCATTTGACCCGTGCTAGCCCGTACACCCGAATCTCATTTACACATTTACACTGTATCCTATCTTTCTTGTTGAGTAAGGAGAGAAGCGAGTGAGAAGTATTCATACTTGTTACAGTTGTTATAATGGCAAGAAAGGACATTTCTAACGAACGGTAGATGTTCTACCTGTGTGCACAATACTGACCTCGTATCCAGCTGCTCATCATAAGATAATAAGTATGATAAGAAGAACATACCACAACTAAGCCATAAAGGAAGCTCCTAGCCCGTACCTGACGTGTGCACGAGCCAATTCCAGGTTATGACATAATACGGCAGGTTCTACCTGAAAACGCCGACTCTTAGTACAGTAGGTATAATTAGCGCACAGATTTAGTCTATCCAGAGCTGGTGTTGCAAGGCGTGTTCAAAAATAATTCAAACCCCTCAACAAACAGCTCCTTCTCGCTTTGTCGTGCAATCAAGAGCCGGAGGGCAAACAAGTAAATAGATGGTGTCGATATTATACTTCTGATCGCGTTTCAAGACCGTGACGTCGGATTTATTTCTCGGGCCGATCCGCAGGTACTACGAGATCATCTGTCCAAAAAATTTCAGTAATTTATACTGTGATTTAACGCCAGTGCTCTTGTGCTGTGAATACGAAGAGAAGTGATTATGAGCTTTGAAACCTAGTCGTTGGAGCAAGAAATATATCATGGATATTCCTTTTCCTAGGAAAAAATAGCAATTTAGAAACTGTCACAAGTTCAGGCATGAGGTGATCGAGTACTCAGGACGATGTTTAGTAAGCTCAGTGGAGCATCGTGTATTACTTTACCTGTGTTTGAACACCGTGTTTATAACTCCTTAGATAAGGATTGTCACAGGTATACTTAGGTGAGTACTGGAATGAAGGAACGGCATTTCCAAGAATTTATCTGATGAAAGCCTTAGATCGGTAGACTAGTAGTTGTGAAACAGGTTATAGTATGACTCTGTTCATTGCCCAGGCTTTCCAAAGGTATCACTTCAACTGTGGAAAACTGTTCTGAGGTAATATGCTTTATATCTATAGTTAAGTTGTGTTGACCTACAAGAGTCACGTTACCTACAAGGATCATGCTGGCATGGCCTACAACGCTCGTTGTGTAGGTGATGGATTGAAACATTCTTAAAACGTACATATTACAGTTCTGAATAACCTCAGACTTGATCACTCTAGAATCTAGATATTAGTATGAGCCACAGTCCCAAGAGTGGCTCAGCAATCCAATTCAATTCAACAGAATATCCACACAATTGTTCTCACATTTTCAGATCCTCAACATTCAACAAGTTGATATAATAGTGGTGTTTTGGTGTAAAATAAGGTAACCACACAGACTTTGGTCCACCCACTGTAAATGCAACGCTGGCCGCAACTGGGCAGATAGGATACCTCCAATATTGCCACTGATCCAGGGTAAATAGAGTATAATAACCTTTGGTCTCCTCCGCATAGATAGCTAGCTTACCCAATCATGGTATGCCCATCATCTTGACAGTCTATCCCCAGGAGACAGCGCAAAGATCACAGCTTACAATCCCGCTTGATGATAGCCTGGAAGTCTGAATCCATCTTCTCAAACGTCGTGCCAATCTTCGTTAGATCATCCGTGCTAATCGCCCTCCTCGCCGCCGCCATATCCTCAAAATCTTTTTCATCTCTCGCGCCACCCGCAGTCAACGCACCCAAGATCTCCATCGGAGCAGAAGAAGGATCCGCAATGATGCCCTGGATAGCTAATGCGGTGTTGCCAGCAGCAGCTAGGATCTCGAACACGCCATCGAGACCCTCGATCGCAGGCGCAAGGTCGTCTAGAAAGGGAATGAAAGCAAACACGATGCCGAGGATCTCGAGGATCAGAGCTCTTTTCTTTTCTGCTGCTTCCTTTTCTCCTACTTCTTTGACTTCGGCCATGGATTGGACGGCTTGGACAATGAGAAACACAGGCATGGAGATGGTTTGGAGGATATCATCGCTGGCGCCGTACCATTTTGAGGTGGAAAGATCCATCTGCCGGGCAATGATTGTGTTTTGCAGTGCTCCGATCGTCGGCAAGGCGCTCGTGATTATGTCCTTAGGGTTAGTCACCTGGTGAAAATTTAGTAGGTAAATTCAATTTGGGGCTAAGAGAGTCCAGTTCTCGAGATATTTAGGAAAACTGGGGCTTCTCAAATTTCGAAAATGCATATTTCAAGGGACGAGGATAACATACAACGATCTTACCAGAAGAGACTGGTATTCCGACATCGTAGATGTCAATGGTGTCGCACCGCTTGTCGAGATTGTGCCCTCCTCCATCACCGCCCTCGTTGCCACCAGTACATGGCGTGTAATGTCTAACAGTGGAGAACTCAACCCAAGACTCATTTATACCGTATGTCGAGGCGAGTTCTGAAAAGAAGCCATCGGAGTCCTTCAGTGTATAGGTCATGGTATACGCGTCAACGTAGTCATACTGCGACTCAGGGATAGGGCAGGTATCGTAACTGATGGTATCCGAGCCTCCTCCAGCTGTCTCGACAAACTTGCAGCTAAAGTACTTGTTGCCAGCTCCGCCAGTTGGGTTGGATGATGTCCCATCGGCCATGAATGCTGTCAGAGCTGACGGAACCATTTCCTTGGTGTAGTCAACATAGTCGCCGAACACGGAGTCATACCCAGAATTGGCAGCTGAATAGTTTGCAAGAGCTGCGTCAAGTAGAGAGCCAAGGACCCCTAGAGCGTAGTAGTCAGTGCAAATGTCGGGGAAGGATCCCGCTGCTGCAGCCAGAGCATCCATCGTGTCAAATGATAGGGTAACATCACAATCAGGCTCAGTGTCACAATCGGCTGTTTCGTCATCATCGTCACAAGTTGTAATCTCAGTAGAGTAGTCGTCGAGATATGCTCCAAGAATACTCCAAAACGGGTGACCGATCGCCTGGGTGTTGTTGGCAGCGTAGATTATGGTATCAGTTGCGGTATCCGAAAGCATCTCAACGGCACCACTTTTGAGTATCAGCATCTGCCACGATTTATGGATTTGGTGACTTACATAGTGACGAGGTTGAAGATGTACAGCTGGTCGTTACTGCCCTGGTTGTCCACCAAACGCTGTTGGCAGTTCTGGGCATCTACACAGACGCTTTGATCATAATTATCATACCAGGAGTAGAGCCCAGCGCCAGCAATGGTGAGGTTAGTAGTCTCGAATATCATGACAGCCCAGGAGAAGTTGCACAATAAATCGTCAGCCGTACAGGTCGAGTCTGGAAAGACGGGATCATTACTGAACAAGCCAACTGATGAACTGAATACACCAGGAGACTCTGTAGCGGTCGTGTACTGGAAATATGGCGATTCTGTTTGGATCATACCCGCGAATGTGTTGAGAGAATCGAAGAAGTTGTACTGGTACCTAGAGCTTGTCAGCACCGTTCGAAGATGCGAGGTAATGGAACCTACAGGATCGAATGTTCACTGGCAGTGCCGAGGAACCATGTTGGACCTTGTGACTCGACGAGAATTCCCCGAGCTACAGCAACGGAAATTTGAGTATTGAGAGCATCATCGAGGTCATGGTCGGCAACCCAAGCCCACATATTTTCAAAATATCCAGATGATCCACTAGTGACATGAAGCATCATAGTTGCTGCGATGCAACCGTCTTGAATTGCTTGTCCTAGAGGACATTCGGCAACCTATTCATCGGAAATTGAGTCAGCCTTCCACTTTTCCCCCCGCGATAGAACATGCCGAGAAACAGTGAGAAGACGCAAGAGAAGCAAAACGAGAATGACTGACCTGCATCTTGGTTCCAGTTGCTCCACCAACTCTAAAATGTGAGTCCCACAAGCCAACTGATCCTTGAGTCTCGGCTGCCATGTTCCACTCGACCATTATAAGGCCTGGCAGTGCGCCGATAGAAGTGAAGAGCATATCTGAGATCTCGACGGTTCCTGTGCTGCCCTCGCTTCCGACCATAAGCATGACTTGAGGATTGGCCATGTCCGCAAAATAGTCTCCAGAAGCAACCAATTGCGACCATACCTCACCCGTGATTCTAGTTCCTGCGTCTATCTGGAGAGTTTCTAGAAGAAGCACCCAAATCAGCATTACACTCTCGGATTTCGAGATAGGCACTAGAATTTTCAAGTGTAATATATGGCAAATGAAAGTTCATCGTGGTTTTTAAAACCTTGACGCTGTTTAGGAGACAAATTTGCAATGAAGTTCGCTTACCAGTAATAATATAGGATCCAGCAGGAAAGTAGATCAGGTTCGAAGTCGTAGCCTGCGAAAGAGCGGCACCAATGGCTGAGGTATCTATGCATGCGACAAATTGTATGAGTATCACTTTCTTGAACTCATTTGGGGAGCTCAATATAATTTCCAAGAGGTACTTACCGTCAGTTACACCATCTCCCTTAGCTCCAAGATCTTTGACGTTGATGATATCGCCCACAGAAAGATCCTCGTACTGTGGCCTGCTTTTGAAGAAATAGCTGTCTCTGAATTGGACTTTGGAGCCTGTTAGACTCGAGTCTGGGGCATTAACGCCGACACTACAGGCTTGCGCATCAGTATATACTTTCCCCCGGAATGATAGGGGGAGTAAGACAAACGCCCAACACTTGTAGTTTAGAAGATTGCTACTTTGAACGAATTTGTTGTCACGGTCCAACGTAGGATTATTCCACGTAGGTTGTACCTTATCGGAAGCAGTCTATAAAGCAGAGGGGGAGGTTGACGAAAAGAGCCCATGCTTACGTATACATCCCATAATCGGAACCGTCCGCCTCAATATTTCCAATGATAAGAAAGTCGACACCGGTATTAGGAATAGCGAGAGTAGTTCCGTCAGAGAATCCAACCATTGTCGTCACCCCTGTAGTACCGATGTTATCTAGAGTAATGACACTCGACTCCAAAATGGTTGCAGGGAGAGCATTGGCGTGGATCGCTTCTCCAACTCCATCAAAGTATGAATCTAGGACATATATTGAGCCGGCTTGCTGGCCAGTGGCGTCTGAGGGGTTGATCAAAAGGATGCCGATCGGTGTGTCAGATATAAGCAGCTGGGACCAGGTCCATCCCCAATCCCAGAGCAAACAAATGCCGGCTGTAGTCTGGCCGATGAATTCAAATCCTCTTACGGTGTACTGTTGGTTACCACCATCTATGGAAAAATGTTGGAGAAAGTCCCTCAATTTAAGACAGGAAAGCTGGGATAGAGGTACTCACAAAGACCATAAGCACCTCCGGAAAAGAAGGTGTCGCCCATGAAGCCCGAGCTACCGTTTTCTGTAAACATGCCCATGGCAGTAGTACCTGCTGATTCAGACGCATAGATGTAGCAGTTTGTGAGGGAGGTTGCTTGAGCTGTCATGGCGTTAGCTTACACACATCGGAGCTGATAGTTGTGCTAAATGTTGATAGTCAAGTCACCACGAGCATGAACACCCGAGACTTTTTGACGTGTGCGTTTAAGAACGGAAAACTTTACATACCTACTTGCCAATGCAAACCGGCAGCCGACGCAGTGGTAGTATCGGTGATATCAATAATGACTAGAAATCACATTGTGAGTATATATTTTCTAAATCACGCAGTAGCTGTAGAAAATAGCTCGGAAAGAACACTAAAGAAAGTGTAGTACTGACAATTCCGAACTTGTCGGTAGAAATTCGATTGCTGCAACAGACCATTAGCATGATAATTGATACTTCAGAATTCGAGCCATACATTGATATACCATTCACCATCTGCTGTGTACACGTCGCTTTCGATAGCGCCTAGGCCAATAAATGCAGGTGTAGTTTTGATAATAGGAAGATCGTTAGGGTTTCCAACGAGTTGCGTGTAGTAATAGGCTTCGATTGGAGTGGATATGAGATATGTACCTCTATTGGTTGAAAGATTCTCAGCATATGGATCAAGGTCAGAGATCTTGCTGGTCTCATAGATACTCAAAGGCAATAACAATTGGATCAGCACTCACGGGGGAAAGTAAATCAAAGTTCCCTTGAGTGACGATGACAAGCAATCGACGCCGCAATTGCCTCCATACGCGATTGCGGCATTAATCGCAGCTGTGTCGTCGGTTACGCCGTCACCTTTTGCTCCGCCAGCAAATCGTGTGTCTGTGACGTCGCGGTAGACCTGTAAGCTGTGAGAAATTGGATGCATGGTTAAGGGTGGGAATATTACAAGCCAGTCAGAGTTCTGTCCCCTATCAATCACAATTTTGTCAGCGCTAGATCTCAAGAAGAGTGAAGTAGACCAGAAAGTCAACTCTGGGGGACGCTCGACCGCTTTTTCTTCGATAGATTTGACATCGACAAACAAAGCTGACAGGATTGGGACGGAGATAATTACATAGGAGCGAGGCCATTATGGGTTATATCGGCCAACCAGTAGTCAGTACCATCTCTCTTCGTCAAGTTTGAGGGTGCGTAATCGTCAAATCTGGGGAGGCTGCTTGGCTGTTTGTAGATGCGGTGCAAGGTACCATTGGCAGCTTGAGCAGCTGCAGTATGCTCGGCGAGCAAAGCTGCTGCTGCACGAACACTAGAATCGATAGTCGGCGGAGAGGGTTCAGTTTCTCGTTTCCCTTTTCTTGCAGCTTGTTCAGTCTTGGAATAATAGTTATTGGTTCTTGGGTTTGCGACGCGGTAGGTATTGTATTCACCCTGCTGTTTAACGGCAGCGTCGACGAGCTTTTGAGCTTCAGTAATAGCAGTAGAAGACACGTTTTGACGTTTGTGGAGATGGGACTTTTCCAGAGCACGTCGTTGATGTCGCAAATAAGTTGGTGGCAGCTCTGACGAGGAAGCAGAAACGAGAGCCACGAGGGCAAGAAAAAGAAAGACGTGGAACAAAGGCGCCATGACTGAAGGAGTGGACTCCGCGTGAGTCGCAGAAAAGGTAGAGACAATGAGGAATCAAGTACAGAGAAGTGGTTAGAAAGTGAAAAACAGTCCGGTCGTCAGGGTCGAGGAGTCACCATATGTCTGCGTCCAGCATCAGCATTCAGTCGCATGTAAGTCAATAACTAAGCATTCAACCTCGCGGGCCATTGCTCCATCGCTAGAGGACTGCTCATCATCCTTGGCCGCGAAGATCATTAGCAACTCAACCATATTGCTTGACATTCGGTATATTCCCCAAAAGGCCCTTGTTCCGTTGGCTAATAGCGCCACACAAGGCAGAGAATGGGGATATGGCCATAGTACAGTAAGCACGAGAAATTAGAAGACGAGATACGCTGATATACTATCTCCCACCCTAATATTTGTTAGTACAACTAGGCTGCCACGGCTATTTTCACACAAAAAGCTGCCCTGTACTCGGCCTGCTAAATAACACATATTAGGGGTGGGGGATAGTAAACACTGAGAAACCCTGTTCAGCAAGTACACAAAGAGATCCGCGCCGCAGCTGCCGATCCGGAATTCAGTCTCAGTTGAGACGCAGATCAGGGGTAACGTGGATCTACCGAGTACTACAGTACTTTATCTTGACTTTAAATATAAGCCTCGCAGGGTCCATGAAAGAGCCGGGGTGTTACACACGAAGGTACCCTGTACTCGGCCCGCTAAATAACACATATTAGGGATGGGGGAAAGTAAATACTGAGACCCCTGTTCAGCAAATACACAAAGAGCTCCGCGTCGGAGCTGCCGATCCGGAATTCAGTCTCAATTGAGACGCAGATCAGGGGGAACGTGGATCTACCGAGTACTACAGTACTTTATCTTGGCTTTAAATATAAGCCTCGCAGGGTCCATGAAAAGAGCCGAGGTGTTAGTATATTGCCATGCGGCACTGCAATAAGACGATATCTTATTTGCATATGTTGCAGTAAAATCGTATCATTTATTTTTTACTACTGTCGTATGCCTTACATTTACCCGAGGAAACTGATCCGTAATAGCTTCAGTCGCCGTTGAGTTCAATGTCCGGACAAAGAGGGGCAATTTCGGTCCCCGGCTTGCACTACACATGTCCACAGTCTCTCCGAGCTTTACTGTGCCTTGAGCTTTCTCATCTCCTGTACATCCTGGTCAATTCAATAACGGTGAAGTTAGTCTCTTAGTGAGCTGACATGGAGCGAGCCACCTGGAGACCATGCAGAAGTCTACCATATCTTCCCCGAGCATCAACCAATTTCACCTGGGCTTTTCTAACGTTCGTTGATCTTGGATCCTTTTCTGAAGGTTGGTTCTTGAGAACTCTTGCCACCTCTATCAACATCATCAACTCTCTTCAAGATGCTGTCGATCGTCGCCGCCGCTGCCTTGTACCTCTCAGCATGCGTTTTGGCTGATGCCAACGTAAATCCTGTTGTGGAAAGGGGGCTGTTATCAAGCGCATCCAAGTCCACGACTTTTTCAACTGTCAGCACAACTACTGGTACTGCAGTCCCAGGCGAGTCTGCACTACCGGCCTGTGGTATCCTCTGCTTTGACAATATGCTTGCCCAGTATTCGACCCTAGGATGCAATCAATATGATGCAACTTGCTTGTGCAATAACGTCAACTTTGGCTATGGTCTTCGCGACTGTTCAAACGGAGCCTGCGGGACAGATGTTGCTAGTACTGTGATTGCTTTCGGAAGTGCATATTGTTCGTCTGCAACAGCGTCCACAAGTTCGTCTTCAACTGTGTCGACAAAGCTTTCAAGCACTTCAGCATCTACCACCAAATCTACTACATCAATAAGTTCGCCCACAACCGTGTCAGCACAGCCTTCCACCACTTCAACATCTGTATCTAAAACTACCACATCGACGCGTTCATCAACTGGAGTTTCTACCAGCGTGTCCACCAGTGGCACACCGACACAGTCTCCATGGACCAGTATCGAAACCGATCCTGAAAAATACAACATGGTCATAACGACGACGTACACCCAATCCCCGCAGTGCACTGGCGCATCTATCACTCAAATGGCTTGGCATGGGACAAATCTATGGGAGAACGCTATCAATCCTGTCGCAACTTCTACTATTACGACTTGTTACCCAAGCCAATTTTACTCAAGTGTGATGGGTGCAATCAACAGTGTGGATTTACCTGCATTCAGCGCCTTGGTTTGCCCAGATACCTGGGAGACAACCAACTACAATGACACTTACATTGTCTGCTGTCCAAGGTGAGCTTACTTTCTCCCCTGTCCTTCATCAAATGTCATACACAAGAGATGATCCAGTTACTTCGGCATTTTCTAACATCAACTCAAGTGGCTTTGGTATCAACGCGCCTTACTACACCTCCAATAGCGATCGTCCGTTTTCGGGAGCAGCATGCACTTCGTATTTGGGCCCTGATCAACTGTTCGACATCACGTCTTATGACTCGACGGCCTATCTTACAGTGGTTCCAACTTCTGCGCCAACCGATGGGACAGTCATTCGCGTCAACGCTTTTGATGGTATCGCTGCACACATCCCTACGCAGACATCGGTATCCTCTTCAACAACCCTTGCAACAACCACATCCGTTTCCTCTACGTCTACGCCGTGCCCTACGGACGTTGCAGTGACATTCCAAATTCCATACTGCGTTGGCGACGACTATCTCACCACAGGCGAGGATATCAATCTAATCGGATCCTTGGACGCACTTGGAAACTGGGTAGTTGCTGATAGCATCCGCATGTCGGATGACGTCTACAACGCAACGAACTGTCTTTGGGAGACTACCGTTTCTGTTCCCGCAGGAATTTATTTGGAGTATAAATATCTTCACATTGGATCTGATGGCAGTGTGACGTGGACTTCAGATCCCAACTACAATATCACCATAGTGGACGATTGTTCGGCTACAGAAGCTCTCAGCGACTGGTGGAAATGAGTATGGTAGCAGAATATTGGCGCAAAGATCTATTAGTGCAAAAGCTTTTCATGTAATATCTGGTCCCGTTTAAAAAAAATGTCTATCGTATTGTTGCGCGACTGATAAGCACTCGCTCGTTCCTTGTTCTTCATTGAAGTTTACTTTCAGTAACAGGCTCCATTCTTTATCGCCCTAGTCCTCCCACTTTCGAATGTCTTGTTTAGGCAGCCTCTTTCTCTTCGCCTTTTGGAGCATGGCTCTGCACATTTCAAGCGAGACAAAATATCCACCCTGCGCCTTCTATTGACAGCCTGACAGGCACTTGCAATAATGACTCGAAAAGGGGACCAACATCCGAAACTTCTAGACCGTCATCCCATATCTTTGTCCACATAGTAGACCCACCCGCCGTTGAGATAGTAGTGGGGTTGCCACATTGGTTTGGTCTCGGCAAAAGCCCCCTTTTCCGTGCCTTTATTAAACTATCACTCTGTCAGAAGACTCGGAGCACTGCTGGGTATGTACAAGCTACTCGTAACCTCACAGGCTTCGGCCATGCGAGCGTTCAATAGTATGGATGACCCTTCGTCCGCTATACATGGTTGGAAAAAGTGATATGCAGGCACGGAATAAGCTTTTCTTGGGAGTCTTGGCCCGCACAAACCTTGTCAGGTACCAAAAGGCTTGTCCGATCCCATTAGATGCAGATAGGGATGTTATTTTGTAAGTTACATAATATAATGTAAAGTACTCGGCTTTAAATTATACTGTGTTTTACTTCTCATCATATATAGTCCCACTAAAAGCATAACCTAGGCCCAAAATAGGTCGAATGATACTTGTGATGACCTTTATAAGTGTCGTGGGCAGAAACCTGATTGGCTGGAAGGCACCAAGCCGAGACCTAGATCACGTGAAATGAGGGTATATCAACGTCCAGGGACTCGAAGTTCAGTGGACAAGTATCAACTATTGTCTTTTATAGCATACCTACTAGCTCTAGTCTCTATACCAATCGTAAACCTGTCGCTAATCTATCGTGTTTACTACTTACGTGTCAGTCTACTATTTGGGTCTCATATATAGTTTTAATTGTTTTTAGATAAGTTTGTTACGAGTTATAAAGAACTTAGTTCAGTTCAACTTCTGGCTTTATGACAAAGAGATAATTATAAGGAGAGAAGTTCTATCCCCTTTTCGAGTGATTATAGTTATAATAGTGATTGATTGATTGTATCATACACGGTTCCAGCCGATCCAATAGGATGGCTATGCTGGTGATAGCTCAGCTTTGGTGAAGTTGCCGAGGTGCATCTTCCTCGGAAGATGCACGACACTTCAATACACTCGTGTGTCTATCAACCTCCTCCACTAAGCGGTCTGGCTTCTATCTACGCATACATACATATCCGTTGATAAAAGTGCTTTCTTTGTAACATCAATGCTAGGCTCATCGGAGACCAGCTTGTCCTCCTATATCTGTCGTCCCAAGATAACTGAAGAGCTACGGCCACAATGAAGCCATGTTGCAACTCCACCGGCCCTAGCAGCCGTGATTCCACGATCCCCCTGATCCTCCGAAGGAAAAACCTTCCCCCCTAATAAATATCGTTCTCTCCTGTCTATACCTCACAGACCTGTATACTTGTGTGTTTTTCGAGTATTGTATGATGTGCTGTAGGACCTGTTACGTCGTCCGGGACCTAGGTGATCCATTCGAGGCTGTGTTGGGGTAGGAAAACCCTGAGGAGCTGCTATCGGCTTGCACGAACGCTTTAATGCAGCCATCTCCCCCCTCTACTAAACACTTCCCGTGGCCGCTGCCTAGCACAATCCCATCCGCCACTGTGACCGGAGCCACGCAAGAGTTGTGAGGCCCGAAGGAAGTCGAAGTTCGAGTGCGCGAGTCGTCTAGTCGCCCTCCTACAAGCCACGCTATTGACCTAAGCACGATGAGGTGGCAGTTGCAGGATTCGAACCCACTAGCACGAGCTGCCTTCCTCTACTCTGGCCACGAGAAGAGTATATATAGCAAGTGCTCACCAGAGAGGCAGTGCTAGCTACCTCTCCAGCCGCCTAGATATGATATTAGATAGTACGCTATACTTCTTGTGAGGGTAATACCTGTTACTTAGGTAACTATTAATAAATAACGTTGGTCTTCTAACCAAGTCTTTAACTAGAGTCCGACCTATTACAAAGTTATGATTATATAACAAAGATATAACGTGCGGCACAAGCGAGTAGGCCACACCTACTCTAATTTCACTATTCTTGATCTTTATCTTTATTTTTTCAACAACTAGCTATAGGAAGCCCTTTAAATGAAAGTCATATTATCCTTGCCCTCCAAGCTCTTCAAATGACCCTAAGATTAGCATACGGAAGGCAGCTACACTATATAATATCTCTCATACAACCCTACTATGTTGTCGGAAAGGAAAACACTCTCGAACGGAAATAGTAGTCAAATCACGATGTTTTTCAAATCTAGAAGAGGAGACTATTATTCAGAGGGTACTTAAGCTATAATATTAAATATTTCCCGTATGGATTAGTGATATTGAAGATGTAGCTAATCTACTACGTTACGAACGCGACGTATTACTAGTCGGAAAGAATTAGGCGGAAAATTTTATTCATCGACAACCAGAGATCTAGACACAAAAAACGCGTTCGTATAATAAGTAGAATGTACTTTATAAGGATCTACGAAAACTTTAAGCTTGGTTTAAGCTTGTACGGTACGTTATCACGAAATATGAAATATACGTTAAGGATATATACAACTTTGACAAGAACGGATTTTTAATAGGTATTCTTAGTACAACAACGGTTGTAACTAGCTTAGATCGTACGGCTAAGCCTAAAATGGTCTAGCTTGGTAATCGAGAATAGATTATAATTATTTAGGGTGTTATTTCATAAGGCTAGGCTATTCCGCTATTTATAGTATTTAAGGGTAAATAGCACCTTGCTTCTTTACGAAAAACAGTATTTTCCGATCAAAGGATTACTATCTCTCAAAATCATATGATCAGCGCTATAGAGGCTGTAGGCAGACTGGTCATAATAAAAACACCTACCAGGCTAATAGAGCTGCTTCGTACGATTCAGATAATGTATTACAGTAGCTATATGGAGTTCTAATTATAAAGTTATTTGAAGTTTTGTAGGAGAGTTTAGTAGAGTG
This sequence comes from Coleophoma eucalyptorum, assembly GCA_026120035.1. Lineage (NCBI taxonomy): Eukaryota > Fungi > Ascomycota > Leotiomycetes > Helotiales > Dermateaceae > Coleophoma > Coleophoma eucalyptorum. Next base: position 39,578 of record JALRME010000077.1, on the reverse strand, counting down.
GCCCACTCGCTTCTGCCGCACGTTATTGTAAATATATAGCTTCTTACTTCTAGGCTTATTCGAGTAAAGTGTAAATAACCTTTATGAAAATCAATATTCTGTAACTTTTGTTATTGTATAAATACCGAGGCTACGGCAAAGAGTCATGAGACTAGCAAGGGTACAGCGCACAGTTGCCGCTGGTGGTCGTTGCAGGTCGGCTACCTTTCCTCAGCCTAATTTTCTATTTCCTATAGCTCTATAAGCACTAGTTGCCCACCCTTGCCAGTCCCATGACTTTTCATCGTGGCTGCCTAGCGCGACTTGGGGGCCAAAAATTGAAGAAAATGAAGTCCGCTATAAACTATGGAGCTTATACAGATCTGTACAGATTCTAAAGAAATTAGTGAATCTTACCCTTTTGCTAGCAGGGGAGCCGCAGGGTATAATAAGCTTTCGCAAGGTTGAACTACAGGGGTTTCTGGGGGAGCACCGTGCTCAACTTCAACGGCCGGAGCTATCCTGATGAGGCCAAAAAGCAGAACATTTGTCCAGCCGCTGCTAAATCCCCCTAATAACTGAATGAGGTGCTAGGTAACTGGATTCGTCGTTGCTCCGAGTACTACTGGAAGCGGACATTAATTCAAATTTGCTGACTGTAAGATGTGATATTGTTTCAACGACGATGTACCGCGAGATCCTTGAGCACTGGCGATGCATCCAGAGCTGGCTCGTCTTATGCTTTTACTCAACTTCATGTCACTTCCATTCTATCTCTCCATCCTTCGACACTTTTGGCTCACTCTTTATGGCCGGTCGTTGTGCTAACTCTCCTTGATTCTGAGGCAGTGCCATTTCATCGCCTTCATCCTGCAGAGTCTTTGAATCAATACCTACATTTCGGCATCGCCATGTTGCTTCAAGTTGTGTTCTTATGGCTTGCTGCTTGTCTTCAAGTTCTCGCTCTGAATGCTGCCACACCATGGGAGACAATGTACTTCTACAGTGTCTACAAGGCAGAGCTGGCCGCTGGAGTGTCGACGAAGACTACAGGTGGTGGATGTGTCCAGTATGTCTGGTGCATTTGCGCCCCAAATTTATCGGACTGACTTGCTGGACAGTTCTGCTTCAAACTTCCCAGCCGGAGAGGATAACTATAAAACAGAGATTGCTGCAGCAGGCTTTGCCGCTGGTGTCTGCACGTACGACGAGTTCGTCAAATTCATCGTACGTCAGCCCTCCTTATTCTTCACTTCCCCAACCTAGCAATGGCCGTAGACGCCAGGTCCCTGCACAATGTGGCGGATCCTCAAGACTGATCTGTTCCTAGGGAGACTCTCAAGGCTGGGCGGACTATAAATACACCACAGACGGAGCGACGATCAATCCTGATTGGGCCAAGATCAAGGCAAAGCTCGAGAGCTCGACGGTAAAATCGACAAAGCCCAAAACGTTGGGTAACCCTATAAGCTACTTGCAAGACCTCGACCACCTCCTCACCCAAGTTACCATCACAAAACCCCTACCCATGCCGGTGGTAATGAAAACCATTAGCGATGGTATGCAGACCGCTCGAGCAGCCTTTGCAGCTCTTGAAGGGGCCTCTGACGAACTTAGTACGTCACTTCCCGCCTGTACTTGTGATAGTCTTGAAAACTGCTTTTTGAGGGATTATCCAAGTAGCTTGGCATCAAGACTGTCCTCCCAAAGTGCTACATGACGACCCATTGTACTGAACTACTTCTAGCAGCCTCCTTCACCAAAGCAGTGGACGACGCGAGAACACACCTCAAAATCGCGCAACAGATCCGAGTCGCAGACGCAGCGAGTTATCTGAACACAGCAGCTGCGGGCTACGTATCCGGAACACCCTTCGCCACAACCTCAGTTCAAGAAGACATTCTCGCGCCCGACGGAACCACAGTAATAGAGACCTGGACCGACGAAGCGAACTACGATGCCATGCTCGCAGCCGCTCCCACCGCCACGGAAGATGACAAGAAGAACCTAAAGCGGAAGTTCGATGACTATGGCACAGATGCGGACATTACTAGTGCAGATACGGGTAAAGCGAGGAAGATCAAGAAGCTAGCTGTCAATCATAAGAATACCAATACTGCGTTCAAGCAGGCGACTGATGTTCTCGAGGCTGATATCGGGGAGTGTACCCCACCTGCGAAGAAGAAGAGAGGCGTACTTGCTTCGTTGGATAGATTTCGGTCCAAGGTGAGACGACAGAACCAGCGTCATTTGACGAAGTTGGATTTGGGAGTCGTTTTGGCTAGTTGAGACAGTCAAGAAGATGTGGTCAAGTGGATGTGTGGTGGTGGTTGAGGCCATGGAGCTTGAGAGTACTTCTTCTTGTATATTTTCGAATATTAGTGCCTCCTGTATCGATGAATTGTCGTAATTAGCGAAGCATGTTCTGGACAACCTTTCGATCAATCGGCCTTGTGGCAGAAATATGTGTTGACCATTTTCAAATTGAGATATCCTTTCTCGTAGTAGCGACACAACCATGAGCCAAGAGAGTTTTAATTCCAGCTTTTCAAACCAGTCTTCGCTGGATTCTGCTGCCCAGCGTAATGCTTCGACTTATGACTGGCTTAATAACCTATTCCGCAGTCTGTCCGCATTTCTCTCGTCCCAAGCTTGATTCTCCTGTTCCACCTGCTCAATATTTTCATGTCCTAGAACACTCTTCCAGGCCAAAAAGTAAGTGTGATCTTGATCCCTTCTCGCGTCGGGATCTAGAAACCCATACGCAACCATTCTCTCCCAACTCCAGAGAGCAAACCCCAGATCTCGGAAAGGCTTGAATTCAGCGTGTTGCAGAGGTGAGCACGGTCCCATGGGGATGTGATGGCCAGGACGACCTCCTAGCCTGTAAAAGAAGGTGTAAGTAATTGATGTGTGCCAGCCGAGGACTTCGCGGTCATCTTCGTTGATGGTGGATATGTTAAAAGGCGCAAGCCCCAAGTGTGCTGGGGCCGATGTAGGCCTCATACTTTTATTCTTACTCTTCTCCTCATAGTGCAAGACACTTTCGACGAGTTCGTGCTCGAGTAAAGTGCCTTGCTGGTACACGTAAGGCTCGCCGTACGAGTTCTCATCGAAGTCATTATCATCTAGCAAATTGCCTATGTCCACATAGCAGCACAGATCAATGACCGACATTCCATCCACAGACCAATGCATAACACCTTTTCGGGCGGCATCTTGTACTTCTCTAAAAAGTTGAACTCGCCAACACGCGCGAAGTACCCGTTGCTGCTCCAGCCACGTGGAGGGACCGATATCCCGGACAGGAAAGGGGTTCTCTGCAATTTTCAGCTGCCACGAAGGCACATAACGTCTTTCTGGGCCTTGAAACTCGCTCACAAACTGGAAGTCCTTATCAAGAGGATGTTTGGGCTGGAGGGCCTTGAAGCGCTCTAAGTAATAATCGAGGCAACAAGCTGTTTGGCGCACGATCTTTCGATTCGTTGCGAGCATTCCACGAAGCACGGCAGCTGGTGTATCGGGTGCTAAGACCAAAGGAAGATGTTCCCACTCAGGGGGATCGTATCGGTGGCTGGTCGTGTCATGTGTGACCATTCTCTGGAAATCTTTCAGGCTGTGGACGTGAGGTGGGAGAGTCCCAGAACAGAATGGAATAATGATGCGAATGAGGGCGCGGGTATATTCATGAGTGTTGCCGGATGTTAGAACGGTCTCAAAAACTTTGATCGCAAGGGTGCTGTCGAACAGTCGGTAGGCGGCTGGTGATGCTGTGAGGAAAGTGTCGAGCGAGGTCAAGTCAGGTAGATGTGTCAGGATCGTCAAGAGCAGCGAGGGGGCCAGTTTCTCGATATAGCATTGGGGACTCATTTCCTATTTGGGGAGCAATGGTTTTAAGAGAATGTGACGTAGCTGATAATTTGACGTTGTGTTGTGATGGATAGCTTCAAGAATGAAAAGAACGAAATGAAAGAGGATAGATCGAGGAGAAAACGGGTTGATAGCTCGGATAGGGTCGATAAAAGTTCCGCTACGGTCGTCGGGTAAACCTCGCGTATGGTCGACCCTGGATTATATTCCAATATTAATTGGTGGTCGAATTATTATTATTTGGCGCATGGTAGAATCAGTCGGTCAGGTGACCAGCGGTCGAATTATTATTAAAGGGGGGTCAAATTTTCATCATGAAAAAACGGTAACCTAACAGCTGTATAGCCCTAACGTTAGCATCCTCCAACTACGGTATAATTAGGTTTTTGTAAGAACCTAACCTGCTCAGAATAGACAAATGGATAATCCAGACATCATGTGACTCCAAGAACAGTATGATAAGCGAGTATAACCAGAGTCGGAGGGGTTTCGGACCCAGGAAGCATATAAGAGGGACATGACGTGGAAATTGGCTTTTTCCTTCTGTTTCTTCTTATTTTTTTGTGTCCTTCGTACGAGACCTATAGGATCCAGTCAATATAAGGTTATTATGCTCCCAAACACCTCTATCCTGCCTTTGATCAAACTTGTGTCCTTGCAACACTTGCCTTTCGTTATCTGTCACTGATCCTAGTATGAGGAAATACAAGCTTCACTCATTAGAACTCCTAGTGGTGTAGTAATACTGGAATTTCTTGGATTTTCTATAGGGATGAATCATGGTCCTATATCTGCTCTTTCAATACATTTTTGCCTGTTCAGATTCGCGAACCATTCTTAAAAATTTACATATCTCCAGGTAGTCCTACCATTGCAGGAGATTGCCTCGATATTAACAGAGCCCTGTTTCCCTATCGCTTAGTAACTTTGTCTCAGTCCATGCGATGGACACTGGACCTAAAAGACCATACTTCTGGGGTGATAGTGTTTTGTAAAGACTTTGTACTACATCCAAGGGGGATCCGACCTGGTAGATAGATGAGGCATCAGATTTGACGCGGTTGAATAGTGGTGTAGATACTTCGATGAGCAAAGAATAAGTTCCATTGGGTTTAATGTAGTCTGAGATATCGAGGATCGGGTCAGTGACATCAACGGGGGGCAGTGACATGTCGTCCAGGTAGATACGCGCGGTATGTACAATAGGTCCGAGAGACAGAACACCACCAATTTCTTGCGTGGACTGTGGAACTGTAAAATTAGTTTGATATCTACCAATACCACTGACATTGGCAAAAAAAGGAGAAATATCCATCCAAGGTTTCAGCGCGGTCAATCCTAAGTTGTGAATGTCTTTAACCGTCTTAACCTCAAACCCGCTTTCTGGGCCGTGCCAATCTTCAATTGTGACGTTCCATATTTCCAGGTTTGATGCTTCCGGGACAGTGCTGGAAAAATTCCAATTTCTTCCTGAACTGGATGTGATTGATGAAGAACCAAGGAGCTTCACAGATGCTTCGCCAGAAGTTTCGTTATAGTGGAAGGACGAAATATGACCGGATGTGCTGGAAATATGGCACTGAGCCGAGATGTTCGAGTTTTCAGCAAATCCCAAAAGTGCAGTCTGGTTGGCTCGAAGATTTAATGGGAATGATAAGCCAGAAGACGATCTGAAGTATTCTAAGACTCGAGATTTTGTGCCTGTCCAAGCATCGTATCTGTAGAGAACTCGATTTTTATCGATGGTAACATTTAGATAGCATCTCACGTCATCCTCGATATTATCATTGTAGACGTAGAGATAGTCACTCTCGACGATATCCGACCTCCAAGCAGTATAAACGGTGCTATTTCCACAGTCGATGGAGACTCGAGGTATAATTCCTGCCTCAATGAGTGCTGTAGGTAATTGGTCCATCCCATCGATTTGCTGGACACTGTCCAGTTGAACTAGTTGTGTGACGGCGATTTTGACTCGCGATGCTTCCCCAGCTACTGCTGATATACTCTCATTCAAAACTTGACCAACAATGAAAATCGGTAGGCCACTCTCGCCCATTGATAAGATACTTTCTATTGCATCGGCAGTGATAGCGGAAGCGTAAGATCCAGAGAAGATTAATGCTTGGTATGCTGGACCTTGTTCAGCGAGAATACCATTGCTAACATAAGCCTCTTTCATCAAGAAGTTCTGTGGGCCAAGGTAGGAATAAGTGTAGCCTTAAAACAGTCAAATTACAAGAAAAATATACTTAGAATGGAATATTTATCTTACCGAGTTGATTTAAAGCTGTGGAATCAGTTTTCGTTGTGGGCTTCCAAGGTGAAGAATAGAGGTAGAATACTAAGTCGTATTTTGTGACTCCCTGCTGTAGTATGGCTTGGTTCCGCGCAGAATAGGTCATAGCATCGCTCATATGATCGAAGCAAGGCTGTATGCTATTCCACATCTCTGTGTATAGCCCGGTAAACATGTTAAGGCCTGGCCAGGTTGTGTCTACGTAGTCCCCTGAATATGCCCATCCATGAATGGAAATCCTTGAGAAACCACCAGCAAAGGACCGCTTTACACGTTGCAGGAAAGACGGGATCGTTTCGGACCAGGAAGGCTGTTCAACAGCTCCCAACTCTATGGAAACGATGTTGTTTCCCACCAACCCACTTGGACCGCTAAATTGCTTATAGGAGTCCACGTTCTCCTTGAACCCAAAAGACTCGCCTTCTGGGGTGTCCAACAAAATCGTATCGCTGAGCTACAGAAATGTCAGCCATACAGTCTACATAATAGTTATACTATTACTGACTAGTTCTAGTGGAAGGTTGTAAGAAGGCTGCGCGGAATAATTGATTCCCTTGGAATGCGTCCAATTCTCAATGTGTTCCAGGTAGGCAGTATATCCTGCGTTCAAAGTTGCTCTAAAGTCGTGATCGAAACTACTTGCGCCATCACTGCCTAGTAAGCTCTTGTTGGAATATGTATACTGCTCCGTGTATGCTGGATAGATGCCACTCCAGCTGTTTAGGGTTGTATAGAGGTAAGGAAGATGTTGTACGAGACTATAATTATGCATCGCCTCGAAATTCTCAAGTAAACCTTCAGTCCACCAGAGGGTGGCCATCATTTCCATACTATCCTCCCATGCTAAGAAATTATTAGGACGAATATTAAAGATTTGTTAAAGTAATTACCATAACCCCCAACCTCGCGAACCAAGCTCGCGATCTCATCATCAGAAAGAATGTATTCGTCCCAGAAGTCAGTAATAAGTTTCGCCCCACTTTTACTGAAGTGGTCAACGACCCAAGATCCGTTCTGTACAACCGTTTGGGCATCAGACCCTCCCCGAGCTGATTTTTGATTCGTATAGTGCTCCCAGAAGGTAAATAGTTTCCAGGTTGTGTTAGTAGATGGTGCAGTCCAGTTTAAATATCCTTCGGATGTTTGATTAGTGAGATCTATGAATGAATTTTCATTTAAAGTCACAGTATATGGCTTGCTTGTCAAATTGGAAACATTGCCCCCTTCATCTAAAGATATCAGCAATCATTAAAAGCCTTGACAGATGCATACACGCGTGCAGCATACCTTCGATAATCTCAAAGGCAATTACTGCAGTCAATTCTGGACTTCCAATCTGTTCAAGTTTATGTTGAAAATAGAATGCTCCACTGAAACTCCCGCCGATTGCGGTAGGAGTTGGTATTGCTCCAGCAAAAGTTTTACTTCCAAAAATGTCTTTGTGACCCATAAGCTAACATTTGTTAGTGGTTTGGTTTAGCATTAGATCGCTATTTACCAGCTGCTTCGCGAGTCCCGGTGTTAAAGGTTCTGAAGGAGCTCCTTGACCTTGATTGACACCAGTCGCAAAGTCAAAAAGAATATCATTGTCTTTTGCAGTAACCAACGCATTTTTGAAAATATTGTTGAACATTGGAAGGCCAAATCCGTATTCAGACCAATTTGTTGGCGGTGCGATGGTGTCCGAGATGAGTCCATAGAAGTAGAAAGGCAAAAACAGAATTGATCCTCCACCGGCCAGAGCAATGTCAGACACATCTTTGTTAACAGTCTCGACACTTACGCTCGCATCCGGAAACCTTTGAGATGTTAGAAGGGGCAAACATGTGCTGAGATTGGCAATAACAAACCAATAGCGAAAGGATGGTCGAAACTCCGCAGAAGGGTTTTGAAATGCTTGATCAAAGACATCTTGGTCGGCTTGCACCACAGCTGGGGTGGTGCTAAGTAGAGATAGTGCACAAAGTAACAAACACTTCATGATGATGGAAGTCGAGTACAGGTTATCGGGAAGAGTTGGTCAGAAGAGGGTTACATTTCCAGTGAGTTATACATGGGTAAATATACGAATTTGAATGCCAAGCTCGTATGTCCAATTAAATGTACTACCGTACTAAATAGGCTTGGTATAGCGGTAGAATAATCCCTATCATTTTCATGAATTATGATAACCCCCTTCCGTACGAGAAATACGATATAAACGATAAATACGACCTACACGAGTCCATTGGTAGATCGGCGGCCAGCTAAGCAAGACGGCTTCGCAAAGTCGCGAGCTTTGCCTATCTCGAAATTAAAGGGGTTAATCACGGGACGTCCCAAAATGGTAACTGGTAAGCTATACCCATAATAATACTTCCGACCGTGGCAAGTCCATCCCAGCACAATCACTCAGCAGCCAACGGCAACGAACGAGAATGGCCAATTCAGACTGGATAATAATATGGCAAGCAGAACAGAACCAAACAAAATATTTAGAATAGAAGAGATACGATAGCTGCACCCATTTCGAGCATGTAAGGCATTTTGAAGACCTCATTCCCAATATAACGTCGATTGGTAATAATCTGAGCCAGGAAGAGAGGAACATATCCAAGAGCGTAGAATGCAAATTTGTAGAACCAATCATAGTATTGAACCCGCTTGTGCTTGCCAGGTAGACTAAACCAAGAGCAAAAGTTAATAATGTTTGGAGATAGAGCACATTGATCGGGAGGTTGTTCCCAAGCTATATTAGCAGAGACTAACCTCACGTTGCCGATGACTTACTGTTTTTCAACTTTGGTCCACAAATGAGTTTTAGGAAATGCACCGCCACATACAAAGCCTACTAAAAAGTTAGTAAAGAGGGATAGAACTTCTTCAGTCTAGGTATTACCGTATAGAAACCGGGATATTTGCAGAGATATACCCGAAAGTCCCATAATTGCTAAGATTCAAATAATGAATAGCAAAGCAAGAGCTATTCCTGCACTCTGAGTAACTTAAAGATACAGAGCACGAATAACGGCAGGTAATGTAGTATCAATTAGAGCGGAAAAGTCGGGAACAGTATAGTAGATAGAAAAGTAGAAAATAAATAGTCTACCGCACATGACATTAATAAGGCCCATATAGTTTGGTTTTTCTTATATAATTATGTAGTAATATTGCCAATTTCTTGTGCAAGCAAACCCAGGGGGATGTTTCTTTGTGGGTTTACCACATCATCGGCCATTTTCATAATCCAATAGGGAGGGCCGAAGGCAGAAATAGGTCCAAGAAGACTAATCAAAATCGCCCAGCCCTGCTCGGGCCAACCACTAGCATTAAACAGTGTCAATAAATACGAAACTAGTAACTGTATAAACGTTATAACGTATTAGGGATTCGAGCAAAAAAACCAAACCTGGTTGAATTCCTATGTGGTGAAAATCCAAATAGCATACCAAACATTACAAACATCCCACACACAAGGAAGAAGACTATGTAGTATTAGCATTGTTAAAGTACCCGGGGGCTAATAAGACAAACTAACTTCCGATTACATTTATTAACGGTAATAGTCGCGTTCCAAACTTCAAAGTAAGTAGAAAGAATACGTTAAAACCATTGTAGATAAGCCATAGCTGCCATTTCTTTGGGACCCAATCTTGATAGAAGATATTAACACATATCACTAGAACCTGTGTCCCAACCACTATTAAGCAAAGCGCGGTGAACAAAACACCAAGTGAGTAAAAAGATCCCGTGATATATTCCTTAGTTTGGTCAGCATTGAATCACTCACATTAACAGCCTGAAAGGATTTCCACTACTTAGGTAGAAGCACTGACAAAAAGGAGACCCATTTCGGGCCCGAATTTTTATATGCAGCATAAGTATAGCCTGCTGCTGATGGAAAAGCAGATGACATCTGCAAGAGAAGCTGACATGACTAAGAGCATCAGTCTTATCGCAAGTATACCCCAAACTTGAACAGGAGGGCCTGCGCCAAATATTTCAAAAGTAAGATTACCACCTACAAACCCCCAGGCGCCAGGGAGTACAATTGCCATTACTGAAATAGTCCATGCTCCAAACAAAAGACTGGGATTTTCCTCATCCGTTCACCTGATCCCAAGTGGGGAATTGGAAGAGCCATGATCATCTGGCAACGCGTCCTAAAGATGAGCTGAAGCCGTTATAGAACAATTAAGATGAGAGCAGGGTTGGATAACTTCAGATACCCATTAATCTCAGATAGAACAGCTATTGTATATAGCCACACCACTGAGACAAAGAGACTTCCGCTTTATCAGTACTGGCTTGCGAGGGTAAAGTTAAGACTCAAATGGCTACTCTAATTGAAGAAACTTGAACTTGTGGATCCAGGGAGCCACATTTGGATATCTAGTCCCAGAATTTAATGCAGCTCTGATAAGTATACCATAATGTGACTTATTTCGATTATTTAAACACCCGAAAACTCAACCAGTGTCTTGAAAGTAGCGCATGGTTGCGGTTATGATACTGCTTGAGGTTAGCACTACCTCCTAGCTACTAAGTTAGCTACCGAGATTCCAGAGAAAGCGTGTCATCCAGATAAAAGTAGTGACCCCTGCCATTGAGAGAGGTCTTTGCTAAGATGCTACAGCATGAGGGTATACTACGGATGTTAATCCTCTTTGACGATCTCTTGAGCCCCACTGAACACGTGCTACTGTACCAGCTGAATCAAGAGAGGTTATATCAGAGTTAAAGTTACGGACTCGGGTTTGGGCATTGTAAGATGAAATACTTCATGTATCATTTTAGATATAAATCTTAGAGCTATGGGGTTCTATTGCACTGAATAGAATAAATTATAGAAGACATGTTTACAATAGTGACAAGATCAAAATTTATAAATAACAAAATACCCAAATCGATGATACATCACACCCAATTTATGTAAAGCCCTTTATCATCAATGCTAGGCAAATTTCAAATAGCAGACTTCACTCCTAGGTGCAATAACTACCAATTACAAAGCTTCCATTTCTTTTGGGTAATAATTTTCGTCGATTTTAGGAGTTAGCTAACGGCTAATTGCTACCGTCATGAGTTTGATCTCAATTATTAAGAGACTATTTATTCGTCCTTAGTTTTCCAATATGCACTAGTATTAATCACCCAAATAAATAAGCACTTGAAAATCAATATTTAAGTAGACTAAATAACTTCAAACTTAGGGAATTAGCTAGGCTTAATAATCTAATTGATGTACTATCTGTTGGTTGGTTTTATTTCAACTGTAATAGACAGGTCAAAATGGTAAGATAAAAAATGTAGATGTTTATTCTAAGTGAGTGTGATAGAGGTCTTATAAATACACCTACTGAGTATCGATTCGACCTCCATTGCAGACCCAAAGTGCGTAAAGGATCTGGCAAGGAGAGGACAAGGGAGGACAACAAGGGAATAAGGATGATGATATCTACATGCCATCTAGCATCTTACCATTTGTACGGCCTATCAAGGGAAAGTATCAATTTACAAGGGACAACGCGTCTTCAACCATTGAAACCTACAATACCTACTTAAGGCATAGTTGCTTTTACCAACCGCTTGTAGGAGGGTGTATAGAACAATGATACACTGATGAGTAGTTTGAATCTGAGACGACAAAATACAACGCTAATATGAGCCTTTAGTCAAAGGACACGAATCTGACTTCTAGGACCGGTCTGGTCTAGGTCTGGTCCCGGGACCTCAGCTGACTCAGCTGACGACGCGCAGATGTAAAAGCTTATTACGCTCCCTTAACTCTAATTTTTGGTCATCATCTCTCAGCCCTGGATTATTTCAACACTGATTTACTTTCCAGTATTATTTGAGGGTTTGAGTCTGCGCACTTAGATGTGCTGAACTTTTGTTCAAAGCCTAAATTGATTCTCGTTAAGACTTAGCACATTCTATTTGCTATAGCTTACTCTTAAATATTTGTTCCTAATACTAAAATTGAAGGAACAGTTTCTGAAGCTATTCAAGTTTGGTTTGCTGCGGAAACTGTGAACGATGACTCTTTTCTTAATTCGAATTATTCCAACAGCTACGGCTATTATAATAACGCTAGTATCAGCCCTACTGTTTGGTATCTTTCACTTATTCCGGACATATTGGCGCCTGAGACATATTCCCGGTCCCTTTTTAAGCAGAATCACGAATTGGCAAAGAGTATTGTGGGTGAAAACCGGGCGTGCCCACATTATTCACCAGCAGATACATGAGAAATATGGCGAGCTTGTGCGAACGGGCCCGAATATGGTTATGTTTAGCAACCCTGAAGCCATCCCTATCGTACACATTATGAGACGAGGGTCTCCAAAAGTGAGTTCGATTAGGGCTTATGGATCATCTGATACTTTGTTATTCTAATGAGTTAATCAATATTTCTAGTCTCCTTTTTATGGCATATTTAAAGCCTATGGCCCGGGCGTTGGCCAAGTTACCGTCTTCAACGCGGAAGACGAAGACGTGCTCAAACTGATCAAGCCCGCTGTGGCACCATTATTCTCTGCCACGAATGTGCTGACTTTTGAACCTCTTGTCGACGAGGTCCTAGAATGCTTCCAGAATAATGTCGATAAACGATTCCTGGAACATAACAATGTTTTCGATCTTGGGAAATGGTTCCAGTATTTTGCTTTTGATGTAATGGGAACAATGACCTTTTCGAAGAGGTACTCATTTCTGGATGAAGGAGAAGACTTTGGGGGCATAATAAATGCGGTCCATATTTATATGGAGAAATTATCACCAGTAAGTTCAATATTCTGTAATATATTGTTCAAAGTCCGGTAACTAATGGTTCTTGAGTTGACCCAAATCCCATGGCTAGATACCCTTCTTTTCAAGAACTGGTTTGCGCACGCTATAAGGCGAGCGCCATCGCTTAAAATTCTCCAATTTGTCGCCAATGCTATCAAAGAGAGGCAAGAAAGTGCCAATGACGCAAAAGTAGCAGCAAAGCCGAGAGATTTCCTAGCCAAATTTATGGATATCGCAGCCAAGCATCAAGAATTACCTCCTGGGTAAAGTACCTTATATTATTATTAGCTTAAGGAAGGAGTCTTAAATCATTGCGCTAATATTATTTACAGGATTGTGTCCAATTGGACATTCACCAATGTTATCGCGGGTTCCGATTCCGTTGGTGCGGTCATGACAACAATCATATACAACCTTCTCCAAAACCCATACAGCTTCAAAAAACTTTACTCCGAGCTTTTATCTGCCAATCTCTCACATCCATATCCTAAGATGAGTGAGATACAGAAATTACCGTATCTTGACGCATGTATGTGGGAAGCAATTCGTATGCACCCGGCATTTGCACTGCCTTTTGAGCGGGTGGTACCAGAGGGCGGGATTACGGTTCTTGGCCACTATATTCCTGCTGGAACATGGATTGGAGGCAATGCTTACGTTGTTAATCGCCACAAAGAGACTTTTGGTGACGATGCAGAGTTCTGGAGACCCGAAAGGTATACTGAAGGGGATGAGAAGCATAAGCTTAAATTGCAAGATTTAAACTTGACGGTGAGCATCTCCAAATATTAAAAATAAACGGATGGTCTACAGAAACGCTGAGTTACCTTGTATAGTTTGGCGCTGGAAGACGAATCTGTATAGGGAGACACATAGGAATTCTTGAGGTTAAAAAGATGATTTCTTTTCTACTCTTGACATACGATGTAAGTCTTGAAGCAAGATACTTTGCGAGCAATATATTCCCCTTGATATTAGCTTCTAACAATATGAATAGATACAGATTATTGATCCGAAATTGCTTCGAGTTGTGAATTGGTGGCTATTGAAGCAAGACGGATTCTACGTTCGTATCCAGAAACGAATAGACACACAGACATTGTAGTAGGTTGATTTGTAGCATCTGGTGAACATTATACTCACAGAGCGACTGGACTCAGATAAATGCCACCGCCAGTCTCTCTCATATCTCATTATTAAAAGCTGGAAGAAACCTGAGGAGAAGTTGCACAGTGGTCGAACAAAACGTTACATTTACGAACTAAAATGGCTGATATATACTGTCCAAGCTTTCTAGAAATGTTTTCTGCAGGTCCAAACTTCAGTGTAATACAGTTACCAATAGCAGGTGGTTCCTGTGATATTATAGTTAAAGTTTTGTTTAACGCTTACATAAAATTGTCAGAATGTAAATTGATGAATACAGAACCATCAATTCGATGTAGATCCATTCCATATCTCAAACTTTTCTCAGGAAGCATATCTCGAGACAGAGAAGATATTACTGACTAGTTCAGTGTGGTGAAATCAAAGTTTATATTAAAATTCAGCTCTACTTTCCCCTTGTAGCGCCTTGGCCACAACACGTAAGTCTGGCTTCCAATCGGCACAATCTTGAGCTGAATAGTACCTGCTCGATGTTATTTATAGAGAATCGCTACTGCCACAGCTGAAAAGTGCTATTTGGATAGTCGCGCCAACCATGGCACTCGAGGGCTTTGGGCTTTCCCAAGGCGGTCATGAATCTCAGCCAACCTCGCTGTCGCTATGGCATTAGCAGTAGCAACCTATTACTCAATATGATGGGCACCTCATTAATATCACCCACAACGCTTCATAATCCCTAGGAAAGTGATAATAGCTACGCTGATGGTGAAGCCGACCTAGATTTGAGGTTCCGTTTTAGGCGTGAAATATATCTAACCATCAAAGGATTCGATCCTACAAGCCACAGGGTTAAATTATGGCGTTTTCATCTTTTCAGCTGCTTCAAAAAGTTAGTTTGCAGTCAGGTCCAAGTCTGGTCCTCTATTTTGAGTAATCTTGGGCTTCAATAAGTCTTACCTTTGACCGAGGAGAGGAATGGCTCTTCCGGCCTGAGCCATGGAATCTCTAAAAATCGTGAACTTCGGTGGTGCAGTAGCGTCAGCGGAAGCTATTGTGAGGTAGCTGGAATCGACCTTTGTTGGCAAGTGGTTCCTGTCTTGTCATCGGTCTCAGATCCGGACCTGAGAGACCGAAGTTATATGCAACAGTCTTGTATTTAAATAGTCCCTCGAAGAATTTTTGGTTTTTCCATTTTTTACGGTACAAATCAAAATTTCTCGCTCGAAGTCTGTATACCCATAACAACCAACATGGTGGCATTATTGACCATCTTAGCGGGAGCGCTCACAGCGTACGCATCCATTTCCAATACCTACTCTATCGAAAATTGCGGGGAGATCACCCAAGAATTTCGAAGACACCTTTCTCCTCGCGCCGAAATCTTTTTACAATCAGATCCCAACTACTCCAATGAGACTATTCAGCGTTGGACATTGTATGAAGAGCCGACATACATTGCAGCGATCAAACCAGCCACTGCTGAAGATGTCCAAAAAATAGTAATTCATTCCCAATTTGAGAAATACAGAAGATGTTGCAATGCTAATCTTGTAGGTAAAAATTGCCGCTCGTTACCGGATTCCGTATTTGGCAACTGGAGGTGGCCATGGCCTTTCGATCACATTAAGCAAGCTGCAAAATGGTATTAGCATTGATCTTAGCAACTTCAAGAATGTCACAGTCGATACAAGCGCTAATACCGTAACTCTTGGTGGAGCGAACGTCTTCAGCGATGTTTTTGACCCCGTTTGGGACGCAGGAAAAGAAGTGGGTGAGTCGCATAAACGGACACCAGCTTTCACAGGAGATATTAACAAGTGTTTTCGCTGGTAGCAACGGGATCTTGCGCTTGTCCGGGCATGGTTGGCGCAACGATCGGTGGTGGTGTCGGTCGGTTCCAAGGTCTTCACGGTCTCATCATTGACAATCTTGTCTCTGTGATACTAGTCACCGCTGATGGTGACTTAATTACAGTATCAGAGCATGAGAACGCTGATTTACTTTGGGGAATCCGTGGAGCTGGCGCCAACTTTGGTATTATCCTGTGGGCTACATATTCAATTTATGACCAAACCAATGGCGGAATGGCATTGAATGCCGACTTCGTCTTCCCGCCGAATTCCAGTCTTAATCTCTGGAGCATACTGGAAGGCTTTTCGGAGAACATTCCTGCTGAGCTTGCTCTTATCACCAATATGAATTACAATGAGGCTCATGGTGGTGTATGAAAAGCTATTTCCCCATATATCAGCAGAGGCTTAGGAACTGACATGCTTTTAATATCTATAGCTCAACATTCTTTTCAATGCTGTCTACTTCGGCCCAGAAGAAAAAGGTCGTGCTCTCTTGGAGCCATTCATACAGAACAGCCCTACTACCACAAACATAACATATGTCCAAGCTAAGTCGCTCGTCGATGTGGCCATGTTTGGTCTCTTTGCCGACACTCAATGCACGAAAGGCCGCCACGTCAATACATACACAGTTGGTGCCAAAGGGGTCGATGTTAACACCTGGGAGACTCATTTCCAGAATCTTTCCAGACTCTATACCAAATTTCCTCAGGCGCGGGCTAGCACAGCTTTCGTTGAGACATTTCCCAACCAAGCTGTCCTCGCTCAGCCGTATAATAGCACTTCCTGGCCCCAAGCTCATCGGGAGATCAAAAATTATGTGTAAGCAGAACCCAGCTTATGGTCCTTTGTTACTCCAAATTCCAATACCATGTTGTCCCTACTATTGCTGATTTGAGATTGTGCAGACTGTGGGGTTACAATTACAATGATCCAAGTATAGACGATGACATCAATAATTTTGCAAGAGATGCACGTACCGCTTTTGCTTCAACGAGCGGATTTAGCGACTTGGAACTCTATGTCACGTATGCCCATGGGGATGAAGGGCCAGAGGTCTGGTACCGAGAAAAACTGCCCGGTTTGATGGCGTTAAAGAAAAAGTGGGATATACGAGAGGAATTTGGATATATGAATCCCATACCTGTTTCCTAAACAAGATCGAGTGAGCAGGAAAGCATGAAAATCTTCTACTAAGATTAACTTAAATTGAAGTTGAAGACAGCATTCATGCATATACTGGTAATATATTTATTTTAGGAAAATATTCTTCCGTCTATTCATAGATTAATTATGCAGATATTAAACTTTGTCCTTTATTCAGATACTCACCTTGACATGAGGGGAGTGGAAGTTACCCTAGCGTATAGTGGCATATAGGTCGGAGTGAAGCCCCAAGCTGTACCTATGAAAAGCCATGTATTCCATGTCCTAGACCTAAACAAACCCAAGAGTTATGTAGGATTTATAACAATCCACACATAGGCTAAGGTACAGGTCATATATAGGCTATAGGTGAGGTAACAGTCTGATCCCCAAGTTTATCTGAAAGCCTCTCACTAATTCTGTATATTTTCTTTAAGCAATCACCCACGAGGCCTTATCGGTTGGGACAGACGGTGTGTGGGTCAGGACCTCCAATCTGAAATCCACAACAGCAACAAGATGAATCTGCAAAACATACGAAGTGCCGTT
This sequence comes from Coleophoma eucalyptorum, assembly GCA_026120035.1. Classification (NCBI taxonomy): domain Eukaryota; kingdom Fungi; phylum Ascomycota; class Leotiomycetes; order Helotiales; family Dermateaceae; genus Coleophoma; species Coleophoma eucalyptorum. The sequence continues at coordinate 22,004 of JALRME010000077.1, read as the reverse complement.
ATCTTTTTCTGTAGTGCAGATATAATAAGAGATTCACAAGATTTCGAAATATGACAAAGCAGGCTTTTATTTTGACTATGCTGTGAGAGAGACTACATAAGAATCCCAGTTTCACTTATAATTTAGCAGTTCGGAGTTATGGGTGAAAAAAAAACCGGCAATGCTTGTTGGAGGAACGCTTCATGATGCGTAGTGCATGTTGCAAGTTGCATTATTCAAGGCATCATCATAGATAGTCATGAATCCCCAGGCACCTCATCTTCAACAAATCTTCACCAACAATCCTGTCACAGTGACTCTCCAGTTCTTGCATGTCCCACTGGGCGCTGATGAAACGGCCACTTAGGTATTTGGCATTTGCTGTGGTAAGATACACAGCAGTAGAGGCAGGCAGAGCCGCTAGAAGACAAGTTGTTAGCTATGGAGAGCATTTTAACTGAGACACTTCAATAGAAATCAGTAGTAACCTAGTAAAGTGTAACTACTCACGGGTGTCTTTGAAAGTTGCTCGAAGCCACTCAGGCGCAGCATTTGCCACCTTCGTACCAGCAACACCACCCGGATGGAAAGCAATGGCCACAACACCTTGGGATGAATAGTCTGGCCATTTGTAAGCACAAAACTACTAGGCGAACAACTCACTGCTCCGGAATACCAGAAGACAGTGTAAACATACCTTTGTCGATAAATTCAGTGAGCCTGAAAAGTCAGTGTCTCTTCTCAAAATCATGTGATATCTACTGACCGATTCATAGCCGCCTTAGATGTCTGGTATGCACTCATGCCAGGTGCAGTGACGTATGAAGACCGCGATGAAACGTTCAGGACAACCCCAGGACCTCCCTTGAGCAGCTTCAGAAACTCGCATGTCACCATATAGGTACCCCGAATGTTGATTTCCTGAATCTGTCAGCCCTGAGCGGGGTAGTCTCATCGCAATGGATGAGCCTTACAAAAGCCGACCACCACTTCGCGAAGTCAGTCTCAGCCAATGGTGCTATAACTCCGGTGGTACCAGCATTGTTGACAAGCACATCAACCTTGCCGGATTTCTCGAAAAGCTTTGCGACAGCTTTTGAATCGGTGATATCAGTTGGTACGCAGACAACTTGACACTGCGGGTACTCGGCCTGAATCTTGGCTTTGGTATCATCAAGCGACGGACCATCCCGTCCAGCGAGGATAACCGAACTAGCACCTGCTTGTGCGAAATGAATGGCAGTGGCCTTTTCAACGTCAGCCGCATCTAAAGCCATGGCAAAACCTCAGAACATGCCTCTCCTATTCCTGAACCAGCTCCCGTAACAAGTACGGCCCTTCCTTTAGCAGCATCCTTTGTGCCAGAGCCCGGCGAGATGTAGTCATATGTATCATGTCTCGTCGGCTTGATGGGTAGAGGGGCACTGTAAGGAGCTGGTGCCATTATGTTGTGTGGATTTGACAAGTCAAAGTTGTTCTTGACTTGGTGTGTAATGAGGTGGAAACTTGGGTAGATGATAAGATAGTAGTCGCGAGACAGGGATTTTAGGTGTCGAGGAAAAAGAAGAGAAGATGGTCGGACTGATGCACCACAGTATCCCTTGAACACTCCTTTCCTAATCTAGCTTGTATTGTATCGATTAGAAAGCATTTAGGATTTCGGAGTTAAGAATGGATTTGACTAATTTGATTCTGCAGTACGTAAACATAAGATTTCCGCCCTTGATTCAGCCGTTGCGTGACTTTGTATTATAGTGTGTGGTTTATAGTTTGCAGTTTGCGACAGCTTCTGCTTGCATCACAACAGCCTCGTGGTATCGTGTAACACAGGCGATACCTATAGCACCGTTCGTACAAGAACCAATCATTTCTAGCGTGCGGTAGCACGTAAGGAGAGTTATACAAGAGGAAGGCAACCACACCGACGCCGCATTCAGGGAACAGACTCAACCCAGACTTGTCTTTGACTTCTGGAGTAAGCTCAGCTTCGGGCGGCGAATGTAACATCCCGTGCCCATATCGCATCTAAGCTCCAGAATTCATCATTCGGCCTCATAATAGACTTTGTCTTTGGTGGTTGCGACATGAAATAATCTCAAGCAACCTTGCAGGATGTGATATGGCAACCTGTACGGCTCAGGTCTGTGTCTTCGGATGGTTAAAGACTCACAGCAGCTCATATTTCTAGTATTATAAATCGCATTCCCCCTTGACTTACGAGGGACTGATTTATCAGCAGTTCTATGGTTCCGACAAGATGCAGCTTGTAAATGATATCGGGTTGGTCATTGCTCTGCTGTTCGCTGCAGCAACGGCCCAGCAGTCGTATCTACCTACAGCGTCGAAGAATGGAAAATTAGAATTTCAGTACAGTGGAAGCATCACGCGCGTCACCTTTAACAATCCACCAGTCAATCTGGTTAATGCCGACTTGGTATCGGACCTTTTTGACTTCTTGCAAGAGCTGCAGCCACTGCCAAACAAAACAACGGCCAAAGTGGTCATCTTTGATAGTGCCAATCCTGATTGGTTTCTGGGCCATTACGACTTGAACAACATTATTGTTCCGCTTACTCCAGTTCAAGAGAAAACTTTTAACCAGGTCATTGATTGCTCTCGCTATATCCTTAACACAACTGCAACAATATTCATTGCCGAAATCAATGGGCGGGCGATTGGAGCGGGCCAGGAACTTAGTATCCAGATGGATATGCGATTTGCCGGACCCAACGCTCTTGCAAGCTCTTTTGAAGACTCAATTGGTCTTGCCGCTGCAGCTGGCGGACAGCCATTTTTAGGGCCAATAATTGGAAAAGGAAGAGCAATGGAATACTTGTTGGCTGCCAAAGCTTTCGACGGTCCTACTGGAGAGAGACTAGGTCTTTTCAACACCTACTATGACACGGCGCATCAGTTGAAAAGTGAAGTCTCTGCTCTTGCTGAAAGAATAGCACTCTTCCCTCAGCACTCGATCAATAACACAAAAGTGACCTTAAGTCTTCTCAACCCTACTATTCAATCGCTCGATGACGAGATCGCGAGATTTCTACCCCTTATGAATTTACAGGAGGAGCAAGAAACAATTAAAAAGTTCATCGAGCTTTCACAGAATGAGACTGGTAGTAAATTTGAGCTTGGTTTGCCGGACTCTTCAGTTCAAGCAGCAAGAGAAGGGCTTTACTTGTGACTGTAAAGTGTAAGGGCATAGGCATGGAGGGTCATATTAGGGCGCGGTTCGTGTGTGAGCAGCCTATTCAGATCGCGCTTGACGTATTCCAAAGTCTTTATCCAAAATTTAGTGATTAAAGTATATCAGTCTCCTAGTTCTTACCAATGTACCCCTGAAGAGTGTGCAGGCAATGTCTCCCATTCGCTCAAAAGTGACAAAACAGCCTGACTGAATATTGCGGGAAAAGTAGTTATCGGATTAGGTTTGATATCAATCATTGAGAATTCAAGGGGAATCAAGTTCCTGAAGCCATCACACAGTGCAAAGGCAGTGCAAAGGTTAAGTTCAGGAGTGCTACGTGGATCAAGGGATTGTCCAAAGGTCGGCCAAGGCTTCAATCTGGGCGAGCTTATTCACTTCAGGAATCTTCTTCTTCGTTTCGTGCACCATAAGTATATTTTGTAGGTGTGGCTGCATGATATTAGACTGCTATAGTCTGATTCTAGTCTGGTCCCATCAGCTCTTCAGCTGTACGTAATCTAGGCGATTCCAAAAGCCCAGGTTTCTGAAATACCATGTACGAGTACAATATTTGCATTATTTTCTCGATACATTCAATGAAATTATCTCTGCTTTGAACCCTTTTTGACCTGAAATACTTAGCTACTAATATGGCAACCAAAAATCTCGACTTGAGCTCAGAGTTCTACCCAGAACCATTTCCGGAAGACCTGCCAGTGATCAACCTCACAAAGCTCAGCCTGGCAAGACTTCTTGATGGCGATGAGCATGAAGGAGCTTTGCTATTCGAAGTATGCAAAGACAAAGGCTTTTGCTACCTCGACCTTACAACCCATGAAAAGGGTTTGAAGTTGGCCAGAGAAGCAGAAGAGGTCCATCAAGCAGCGAAACAGTTCTTTGGAGCTCCTCTAGCAGAGAAGAAGCAGTTCAAGACTCGCCCACCAGAAACGGGACTTCTCGACACAGGGTACGACACTTTATCATATATCCATTAATCCTTTGATTGACGTTTGATATTTAGATATAGAGAGACAGGGTGCGATAGGGATGGAAATCCGAATAAAATGGAAATGGTCAACGTAATATCTTCTGCATCTCAGATTTGAAATATTAGCTGACTTGTGCTTGGTTACAAGATCGCCCAATCGGGATTCTTCTCTGGGACCGAAGATTATGAACTTCCCCCATTTCTTGCATCGTACGAAACCCTTTTTCGCTCGATACTGCGAGGCGCAAATGTAATCCATAATGTGATCCTTTCAATGCTCGAGAAACAGCTGCAGATTCCGTCGGGAACCTTTACCTCTATTCATAGACTGGACCAGGTCTCAGGCGATTTCGTTCGGGTCCTCAACTATCCAGCACCTAAAGATGGAAAGCCGCTCGCAGATCCACCAACACCACCCCACCGTGATGCTGTCAGTGTTGCACTTCTATTTACATGGCAAGGTGGTCTACAGATTACCAATGCACCCAATGAGTACAAGCGGCCCGACACTGAGCTTGACCCCGAAGAGAGCTGGTTCTATGTTCCTCCACTTCCGGGACATGTTATCATGAACCTCGGAGATGTCATGCATATCATGACAAATGGTCTACTCAACTCAGGGAAACATCGTGTTGTAACTCCACCTGGCTCACAGAAGAAGCACCAAAGACTCAGTGTGCTTCTGGTCGCACGACCATGGGAGGAAGCCAGGCTGCGCACAGTGGATAGTCCCATAGTCAAGCAAGGGCAGTACCTTAATACAGATCAGACGGCCAAGGAATGGGGTAAGGAGAAAGTGTTGAGGATTATAGGACTTGCCGACAAAGCGAAATCTGCAAAGGCCTAGGGTCTTTAGAATATGGAAAAAGCTTTGACCTTGGTTTATGATTGGTGTATGAAGTTTTCGGAGAGAGCAGCTATTGATAATTCGTTGGAGTCTTGAACAATTACAGATTTACAATTAAAAGTTCGTGTCTCAACATTGGGTACTCAAGTTTAATCTGCTATTTACACATGTTTCTTTCGGTATTTCTTATCCCTGTAAAACTTTACTCTCAAAGAGACGAATAAACAAACATATATCTGTGTGGCTTTGGCCTTTTGACTCTTGTCGCCGTCCTATTATCTCTGTCGTTTCAAATGAGGATTAACTATTATTGAAGCAATATTTGGTAAGAAACAGGTCCGCCAGCATAAATATATGTGGGACTTATCAGCCAATCTAATTCTAAAATAATAATGCCACCATTTGGAACCAAAATAAATATACCGGCGACCGCCGAGAATGTAGAATGTGGAAAGAATCCTCAGACAGCTCTCTTTCCGTGTTCCAATTAAGTTCAGCCTTTTCGAACGTGTCAGTATTCAATAAATTCAATGTAGGTAGGTTCAGCTGAGGCTATGGGTTGCAGAGAAATAAGTCTGGTCCCCATGTGGTCCAGTATGATGCAATGCCGCGAGATTTCATTGATCAGTATACGCTGCCCAAAATTTACATAAAATCAATTGCTGATTTCATTAATCACTAGTCATGCCAATGATTGGTATACCTCGCCATTATTGATCCTTCTTAAGATAGAATACACAATTGAAACCCATTCAAATTAGCAGTCATCACCAACCTTGCATCGCTGTTAAATAATCAGATTGCAGCTTAGCTTCTCTGGGCTAAACCTCCTGCATCTGGATAACCCAGAAAGATAAATTCTTGCAGCTAAAACAAAGAACATAATTCAACCTGAAAACCTTGGTGTTATATCATATTACCCAGACTTTCCGGACAAGAACCAGGCTCAACCCTTGCACTACAAACGTAAGCTCTAATGCATCTTGACAAAATCAATTGGAAAATGGCATTGATTCGGTAGACCATTTATTCAATAGGTGTTCCCCCTCGAACCGTGACTGATCATAGTTTCGAGTCAGCTTGATTCTGAGTGAGTGTGACTGTCTTATAGAAAGGTATGTCCTTCGAAGGTGAACGAGCAAGCTTCAAAACTTGATGTCAAATTGTCAACGTTCTAACATTATCAATAGTATCAGCACATATACTAGTGCAAATTCAACTTCAAGCACTAGCAACCATTCTACAGAGCCAATTCAAGCTTCTGCCTCAAACAACTGACGCCTCTTACGAATCCAATTGCACAATCCACTTAGGCCTCAACCACACAGATCCAAGCCACAAGTGCCTCTAATACTCAGTGTAATCATATCCAATTCATTCGCCAGCCTAGGCGAATCTAGAAGCTATTATAAGAAGCACTATTCTTCCCAGCATAACAACGGCATCAACAGCCCCTACAGTCAGTGTAACGAGGTAGCCCAGCATGACAGACGAACGAATTTCAAAACAAGCAGTAGAGCCCATAGCTATTATCGGAATGGGTAAGAATAGTTCCTTTCTAGGAATTAACATAGCGTATCCAAACATTTATTGACTTTCTTAGGTTGCCGATGGCCTGGAGAGACCGGAAGTTCGACTGATGTGGACACGCCGCATAGTTTATGGGAGTATCTCCAAGAGAAGAAGCAATCTTACAGTGATTTTCCTTCTCAACGAATTAATCTAGAATCTTGGTATCATCCGGATGTTGGCCGACCCGGATCTTTCTATACCCGTGGGGGCTGTTTTCTTAAAGAAGACCCCCGACAATTCGATCCAACTTTCTTTGGAATCAACCCACAAGAAGCCACTAGTCTTGACCCTGCTCAGAGAAAGCTTCTAGAAGTAGTCTACGAAACAGTAGAGTCAGCAGGTACCCCCATCGAGGTGCTTTCTGGTTCAAAGACCGGTGTTTTCGTAGGAAACTTCAATTATGACCATCAACTTATGCAGTATCGCGACACGGAGTATCCAGAGCCTTATGGCATCTCCGGTGGAGGTATTGCACTACTGAGTAACCGTATCAACTATATTTTTAACCTTCGCGGCCCAAGCCTGACCCTTGATACCGCTTGCTCGAGCTCTATGTATGCACTGCACTTAGCATGCGTTTCTATTCAGTCCGGAGAATGTGATGCAGCTATTGTTGGAGGCTCAAACCTTATCTTTACGCCTGAGTGCCAGGTATTCTCTGCATCTCTGGGGGCAGTGTCAAAAAGTTCAAGATGCCAGACGTTTGATGCCGCTGCAGACGGCTATGCGAGAGCTGATGGGATAGGTGCTCTGTATATCAAGCCCTTCAAGCAAGCCATCATTGACAACGACCCTATACGAGCAATTATCAGAGGTACTGCAATAAATGCGTATGTATTGAACGTGTTTTCATTTTACATGATGGCGTGATTTATGCTAATGTTGATCAGGAATGGCCGTACTGGCGGAATCACACATCCAGACCCAGACGGACAAGAAGGTGCTATTAGAAGGGCATATGAACGTGCAGGTAACCTTAATCCAGATGATACGTTCTATTTCGAGTGCCACGGAACCGGCACCCCAGTTGGGGATCCTCTTGAAGTCGAAGCAATTGGAAGAGTCTTTGCGAATAGTCGAGCTATGGATCATCCGTTACATATCGGCTCTGTAAGAATACCGCCCAATAGCTAATCTCGGCTTTTTACTAACGACTTTTATAGATCAAATCAAACATGGGACATTGTGAGCCTGCAAGTGGTATTGCGGGGATTATGAAGGCTGTTTTGGCACTTGAACACGGCCTCGTACCGCCCATTCTCGGACTTAAAAAGCTTAATCCAAATGGTAAGTTTGTATTGTAATGGGTCCATTTATGGCTACTCACGGTTATTTTCAGTAAACCTTCGAGGTGGAAAATTAAAGATTGTTGCAAATGTAACAGCCTGGCCTGCCCAAGAGATTCGAAGAGCAAGCGTCAACTCTTTTGGTTACGGTGGTGCTAATGCTCACACTATTCTTGAGGCAATTGATCACACTATTCCAGGTCGTGGAAGAGTTGGAGCGAAAGTACAGAGAAATTGCTCAAACGGTTTAACCAACGGTTTCAACAATGGGTATACGAATGGTCACACGAATACGAATGGTAATACGAATGGCTACACTAACGATGCTACTCATAACGCAATCAAATCGAACCGCCCCTTCCTGCTGATATTTTCCGCCCACAATGAGCAGACTCTCAAGAGTAACGTTAGCTCTCTTCGTGACCAAATCGAGAAATACGACCTACTTGATATTGCCTACACCTTAGGCTGCCGCCGATCGAAACTTTCAAATAGGAGTTACGTTGTAGCTACCCAAGATACGGTATCTGATTCTTTCAACATTGATAATCTTGTAATCTCCAAAGCAATTGGTTTACGGAGTTTGAAACTTGGTTTTGTCTTTACAGGTGATGTCTCTACCAGAGCAAATGTCGCTCAAGCTAACTTTTGGAAGGTCAAGGAGCACAATGGGCTCAGATGGGACTCGAACTTATGGAAAATTTCCCCACATACCTAAAGAGTATCCGCACTATGGATCAAGTTTTGATGACTTTTTCACATAGGCCTGAATGGAGTATCGAAGGTAAGTTCCTTTGGTTTTAGTGAAGTATGTTGAACAACAAACCTGACTAGTTGTTAGATGTGCTTCGTGCACCAGAAAAATCCAGCTTGCTTTATCAGGCTTCGTTGTCCCAGCCACTGGTCACGGCCATTCAAGTTGCTTTAGTCGATTTGCTGGCTTTATGGAACATCAAGCCAGTAATTACTATCGGCCATTCATCAGGTAAATTATATCGAAAATTTAAACCATGCTTTCGCAGTCACTAATTATAACATCAGGGGAGATCGCAGCAGCTTACGCTTCGGGGAATTTAACAGTAGCAGAGGCCATCGTTGTTGCGTGGGCTCGAGGACGTGCAGTCTCAAGGAATGCAAAAAAAGGTGCTATGTTAGCGGTAGGCGCAGGTGCTGAGACCATGGTTCCAATCTTGGCGCTCTTCCCGTCTCTTACTATCGCTTGCTATAACTCCCCAGAAAGTTTGACCGTCAGTGGCGATGAAAATGAAATTCAAAGCCTGAAAGAAATAATTGATTCCCAGAGCATATTTGCTAGGATCCTGCGGACCGATGGCAATGCCTATCATTCGGACCATATGAAAGCTTTAGGAAAGCAGTATGAGGAAGAGTTGGACGTCATGCTGTCCCAGCTTCCGCAACGTGAGAAGTGTCCAAAAAATATCGATTTTCTTTCTACGGTTTATTCAGACATCATGCAGAAAACACCAGACTCACGATACTGGCGTCTAAACCTTGAGTCTTCCGTTCGCTTCAGTCAAGGATTGACCAGAATTGCGGAGACTGTGCCTCTGGATTACCTACTTGAAATTGGTCCTCATTCGGCTTTGCAAGGTCCAATACGTCAAATCAGCCAGAGTTTAACGACAGGCAAGCTCCCTCCGTACTTGTCTACTCTTCTCAGGAAGAAGGATGGAGCCAATTGTGTATTGGCGACAGCTGGGACTCTGTTTGCTAACGGTCATGACGTTGACCTTCTACATCTTAATGCCATAGAAAACTACGACCCCGTCACAAATTCTGTATACGACCGGAAAATTGGCAATACCATTGTTGACTTGCCCAGATACCAATGGCAATATAACCACATGTTTCACTTTGAAAATCGTTGGACTAGGGAATTTCGTCTCCGTAGACATCCCCGACACGATTTGTTGGGTTCTAGGATTCCAGGAGGAAATCGGAATGAGCCGACCTGGAGAAACGTATTGAGTAATAAAAGTGTGCCGTGGCTACAAGATCATAAAGTTTGTCGCTCTGAAACCCGATTGTTAGTAGTACGCTGACTTCGATGTAGATCGGCCCTGATGTAGTGTTTCCCACAACGGCATATATTGCGATTGCAATAGAAGCAGCCCTACAAACTGCAGAGGTAAATTCCGTGAATATATCCTTAATCGATGCTTTTGAACTCCAGAATTTATTGCTTTCTGCGGCCCTTCTTGTTCCCGATGACGATCGAGGAGTAGAAATACTGACCAGCCTCCGTCCCGACTTTGGTAAAATGGGCGGGGAACGGGTATATTGGAGCTTCAGTATAACGTCTGTCGTAAATAAAAATGGGGACGATATATTCACAGAACATTGTCACGGCAGCGTTGGCTACACATCTGAATTAAAAGGTACTTTCTACTGTCCACATTATACAGGGCTAATAAGCGTAGATACATTGGAAGTAGTCAGCAAGGATGACATATCTGTTTCAACCCAAAAGCCAGTCTCATGCACTAGGTGGTATGATTCCTTTGCTAGCGTTGGACTCAACTACGGGCCTACATTCCAAACACTCTCCAACATCCAAGTCTCTACTAGTGAGAATTTGCGAACCGCCGAAAGCTTACTATGTTCAAACACTACGAGGGACTTGATGAACGAAGAATCCCGGTACTTCATCCATCCTGCCACATTAGACTCATGTTTGCAGCTAGCCATCCTAGCAGATCATAGAGGACGCGCCAGCGAACTCGGATCGGCATTCCTTCCGATTTCTATTGGACGTCTTAGCATTCATGTTAAGCCGTCTTCTGAAAAGGAGGTTTCTTTGAAAGCCACCGCCACAATCAAAAGACGCGACGACCGTGGATTTGCTAGTGACGAAACAATATTGGCCGCTGATGGCAGAAGTATTGTCAGAGCTTCAGATGTTATCTTTACCTCCTCTCAAATCTCAAATCCCCAATACTCCCAAAATGCATCACCGTTTACGCGGATAGTTTGGGAGCCAGACTTTGACCTACTTACAAATTCGAGACTGGCTCGCCTATACCCCTCTACCAGCAACAGCAAAATCCCCGAAGTTCCATTGCTCGAACAGCTTGCCTTGTATCAAATTTTGCAGTTTCATGAAAAAAATCATGATTTCTTTGTACAAGGCTCAAAAATACCATTCCTTCAGCGATACCTAGATTGGATGGCTGAGAAAGTCGAGCTCGCAAAGGGTGGTGAAATTCCAGGAGGCCGAGATATTTTGGCACAATCAATACAAGCTCGCGATGCTCAGATGAAACTCTTGTCTGCTGCACTGATGGAACACCATGCACCCGAAGCGCGGCTAATGATACATATGTATGAAAGTCTGCCTGCAGTATATCGGGGCGAGATGACTGGAATTCAAGCTGCAGTCGAAGATCATATGCTAGATGACACCTACGAATATATGGAACTATACTCAGCGGGGAATAAAGCTCTGACAGAGGTTATAAAACTTCTTTCGCACAAGAACCCACGTCTCAAGATCCTCGAAGTCGGTGGTGGGACCGGAAGCGCAACAAAAGAAGTATTGCCTGCTCTGCGCGGGCATGCATTGTATCGTGGATATGAGAGTTATACATTTACAGACATCACTAGCTCTTTTTTGGCTAAAGCACAAAATAGCTTCAGCAAGTATAAGGGCATCAAGTATACCACTTTCGATATGCAGACACCGCCAAGTGAGCAAGGGTTTGATTCTGACTACGACCTTGTTATCGCCTCGAATGTAAGCAGTCCCTCATAAGCTTGGAAACATCTTATTAATAACCTTGACAGGTTATTCATGCTACGACTGATATACAAAAAACTCTTTCTAATATTCGATCGCTACTGAAGCCTGGTGGACAGCTTGCACTTTTTGAAATCGTCCAGCGTTTGTCTAGCCCTGTCCAACAATTTCCTTACCATGCTAACAGCTTCACAGCGAGATTGTCTTGGGTTATGATCTTGGTGACAGGCACTACTGCTGTATTTCATGGTGTTCTGTGCTGACTCGCGAGCAGGGCGCATTTTCCGACTTCTGGAACGGAGATCAGGACGTCAAATTTCCACGAACCGAAGGTCCCTTTCTTACACATGCCATGTGGAACAATGTTCTTCCACAGGCAGGCTTTAGAGGGGTTGATATTATGCTGGATAGCTTTACAGAGTACAAGGAAGCTGCAGTAATCTTCTCCAGAGCGATTGAGGAGGCAGCCCCACACAGTCTGCCAACTGTTAAGGAGCTCACAATAGTAAGTGCTCCACTTTGTCCAAATCGAAGACAGTCACATACTTACAGAACTTCTAGGTGTATAGAACCTCTATTTCGTCTTTTGTGTCTGAATTTGCCTCATTCATGTCGACCCATGGTTACTTAGTCCAACTTCTGCCGCTTACTTCGACAAGCAACCTCCATAATAGGCGAGTAATCATCCTCGCTGAAGTCGACCAGCCACTATTTCCCAGTATCACTTCTGAAGAATGGTTGGGTCTCAAAAGCAAGATCCTCGATTCGAGCTCCTTATTGTGGGTAACAAGAGGTAGCCTGTTGGATGGCCAAAAACCAGAGTTCGGGATGATCACTGGATTGTTCAGTTCCCTCAGGACGGAGCTGAATTCTTCGAAGTTGCTTACAGTTGATCTTGACACAAATGATGCTTCTCCTCTCTATGAAACATTTCAGGATCTACTTAAGCTTGAGGAGATGGCTCATAAGAATGCTTCAGGAGAAGACATCGAATATAGAAGTAAAGAAGGTCTACTTCACATCTCTCGCCTAAGAAGCGACGACAAGTTGAATGAAGCAGCTCATGCGAGAAGAGATGATATGTCACGCCCAGAAAATGTTTCATATCAGGAGATTCAAAATCTTTCCTTCCATTGTTCGCTCGAGAAGCCTGATGCTCTTCAGACCGCTCGTCTCGAAGAAGCTCAAACTATTGTTGACAAACTAGAAGACGACAGTATTGAAGTGAAGGCTCACGCTCTTCAAATTGGGAAAATGGCAAGTCATTAATTTTGTGTAGTAATATAAGCACACACTTACGAAGACGTAGATGATTGATTCAGTCTCGAATGGACACTCGGTTTATCCTACGGGTAGTGAATGTTTCGGCATCGTCGAGCAGATCGGGAACGCTGTCAACAAGTTGAAAAAAGGAGATCTAGTATTCGGCATCTCATTTAATAGAGTTGGTAACGTTGTACGTGAAAAATCAGCATTTTTCACCAAAGCACCCAGTAAAAACTTTATTGAAGTAAGTTCTTGTTCTGGGATATTTTCAAGCTACGCTAATCTTATAGGCGAGGATGGCTGGCTTTGCAACGTGCTTAGCAATCTACGGAGTTTATACCATTGGCAGGGTTAACAAAGGAGAAGTAGAACACATTTGTCATTTTCTAAGACAAAAGCTCATATTTTATAGTCCGTTCTCATTCGGTCAGATATAGGCGAATTTGCATTTGCTGCCTATCAGGTCTCAAAATTCTTCGGGGCCAAGGTCTGTTCCATTTCTGCCATTATAAAATCTATACACTAATATAGATGATTAGAATTTGGCTATAGAGACATCTAAAGGAAATTTTGGTGTCCTTTCCGATCTAGGCGTTCCGTTAAATATCGTATTTTCCACTACCGACAGGAACGTTGCTCCCAGTCTTCTAAGTCTCTCCTCTGGTAAAGGTTTTGATGTTGTTATCATGGACAGTGTAGGAGATATCGACGATCAGTTGGTAGCTCCACTGGGTCGATTCGTGAGGATTGGCCAAGGCAGCACTCCTAGCAACGCCCAAAAGCCGAACATAACCAGCACTTTGGTCCACTTCGAAGCAGTTGCGCGCAGTCGGCCGAACATCATCGCAGGGTTGGTCCTTCAATATGAAGCAAAGTATGCAACTTCTAACTTTAAACAATAGTTTGATGAGTCGAGCTCAAGATATGATATCTCAGGGTGCTCTGAAACCATACCCCTCCAAAGTCTTTGATATTTCCAGTGTTCAAGATGCATTTACAGAGCTCAGCAAAACAGGGCCATCTTCTACATCAGTAACACTGGATCTGCGCTACTCGAAGAACAAAGTTCCAGTGAGTGCCTAGTCCATAACGGATGAGAAATTTTACTAACTGGATACTGTAGGTTATCCGTTCGAATACCACCGTGTCATTCGACCCGACTGCCTCGTATCTTCTCATAGGGTGCCTCGGTGGTCTGGGGCGCAGCTTTACAAGATGGATGGTTGGAAGAGGAGGCAAAAATTTCGTCTTTCTATCTCGATCTGGTGCAGTCAATCATGAAACCACAGAGTTTCTTGATTGGCTCCAATCGATCGGTGTTCAATTTACGGTCGTTAAAGGAGACGTCACATCAACACAAGATGTGCAAAAAGCTGTAGGTGCTATCTCGGGACCGATTAAAGGAGTAATTCTAGCTCCACTCGAGCTTAACGTGAGTCTGGACCGCGGGACATCTTTCGAGTGACCTAGTTAACTAGTCAATAGGATGCTTTCTTCAGTGAAATGACATTGGAGGACTTCAACAAGACGCTACGCCCCCGTTTCATTGGTACCATAAACGTTCATAACGCTCTTTTAGACTCACCGCTTGACTTTTTCATCATGTGGAGCTCCTGGACCACAGCGTTAGGTTCTCTCACCCAAGGAAACTACATGGCATCAAACTCTTTCATGGATGTATTCGCTCGTCACAGATTTAGCCTTGGTCTTCCTGCCACTTCATTGTCCCTAGGTCACATCCTTGACGTTGGTATTGTTAGTAGCAATTTACAATACCAAGAGCACTTGAATCAAATGGGTCTGTACGGAAATAGCGAGGGCGAGTTTCTCAAGTTCTGTGAAGCTGCAATTTTGGACTCGTCCTCCGCAATATCAGCATTGAGCACCGATACTTCATATAGCAAAGGTCGTTTACTTGCTGGTCTCGAGCCAAATGGCCTTCTGGCGGCCAATACGAGATATCCTGTCTCGGAAATGTCCTGGTATAATAATCCATGCTTTTCGAACCTTCTTTCAGCCTTTGACCATCTTGGATCATCAGGCGATGGTCAAGGCAGTGACGGAATCGTGGTATCAGATGATGATGAAAACGGTGCCCTAATTGATCGTATACACAAGAGGGTCGCTCGATTACTTTTTGTTCCGACGGAAGATATTGAACGTAAGCAGCCAATCAAGATCTATGGAATTGATAGCATGGTTGCAGGTGAGCTGAGGAACTGGCTTTTCAAAACTTCAGGCGTAAATGTTACATTGCTTGACTTACTTCACCCTACTACGAGCGTAGAAACTTTAAGCAAGAAGGTGGAACAAGAGTTGGCAAAGTCAAGTTAGGTAGATAAGACCACAACTAAAAGTGTCAATGTTTCTGTCGGAATTTCATTATAGGTCAATCACAAGACCTAGTCACATTTATATAGTATCATTAGCGAGAGAGATATTTATACCTCTCTGCCTTACACTCTCTTTAATCAAGATCGAATCTATTATATACCTTATGAATACTACCTGAACCTGATTTGACTTCGAGAGTTACTCACTACGTTACCTGACGTAAACCAACAGTTTCCAAATAAGCTATTTAATAGAAGCATATATACCTTTAATGAGCCATCATTTGGTATGAAGCGTCCTGCTAGCTTAATACACCTAGTTAGTACAAGAAGCACTTACCCAGGCCTATTGTAATTATTTTTGTTGGCCAACAAGATATACTCAGCAGAGGCAAGATTAACTCGACTTCTCTACTTGTCATAAGAATCAAGTTATTTAACAACAAGATCATTACCTAACACTGATATGACTTTGTTACGCATCGAGGCTGAAGCTTATCGTGGACACGATCGCCTAGATGTAAATAGTCTGGTTACTATTCAATGGAACCCTAATCTTGCTAGTTTTCAACTATTTCAAATTTGCATTCCTCTTAAAGTAAGGGACCTATACTAGGAAAGTCTTGCGAAGAATAATTAGTATATCAATTCCCTAGTTGCTACTCATTATGTGACTTTCCATTTCCAGCCTGATATAATAATCCTCGCACAGAACAACAGACTTGAACCTGCAACCATCATTACACCAGCAAAAATTTGCAACTTTGTATAGTTGCCACTATCTGAGCCGATTAAAGCACCTGCGATGGGATTGCCGACAAGCACAGCTATGCCAATAAAGAAATATAATACGCCGTTGCGCAACCCAATTTGAGAGATGTCAGAGATCTGTGCAACGACCGAAGGACCGAGTGAAACATAAGCCCCCGAGAAAAAGCCATACAAAGCAGTGAAAAGAATGATGGTAACATTGCTCTTGGCGGGGATCCAGATTGCAAGTGTTAGAATACCCGAGAGTAGAGTGGTAACGACCAAAACATGGAACCGGCCAAACTTGTCCGCAAGAAAACCTGGAAATATTCGACCAGGAAGGCTAAGATTAGTTAGCTGAATCAGAGACACCCAAATAAATACTGAATTTGGTCTTACCTTGCTGCATTCAAGATAGATACCAAGTACTGAGCAAGGTGGCTGGACATGTTCTCATGTTCGGCCTGGAGGATGATGAAGTTGAATGGGATGAACAAACCAAATGAAAAAAGTGCTGATCCGAGAACAGTGACGGCGAAGTCGGCGTCTTTAAGCTGTACGATGTATTCTTTCACCGTAAATGGCTTCGGCGAATGTTTGAGTCTGGATTTGACAGTCAAGTTTGTCACGGCGAGCAAGGCGAGTAGGACAAAGGCAACAATTCGCATTGTCCAAGGAAAGCCGACTTGAGGTAGCAAACGATAGACCATGATAGGAAATATCACACCGCCTATGGAGCTTCCGGTGGTCGCAATACCAAAAGCCGTCGATCTTTTCTTCTCGAACCAGGTCAATAGAGATGCAGCAAACGATGGCCAAATGATGCTGGCACCTATGGCACTAACGATGGACTGGCTCAGAAATATTTGATAATATTCTGTACTAAGACTAGTCATCATCAAGCCAAAGACTTGCAGCAAGGTTCCAACGAGCATAGGCCAGCGAGGACCATAGCTATCGAAAACTTTGCCAAAGATGAGACCCCCTCCAAATATCATCATTGCAAACGTAGATGGAATCCATGCAACTGCGGATGGAGAATAGGAAGAGAGAAAATTCTGCTGGTAGTAGTCCTGGAAAACCCCGAGACAGGTAAGCCAGCCAAATGTCGCAACATAGCCAGTAAAGGTGCCCAGGCAGACAAGCCACGCTTGAATACCACCATCTGGTGGTGCTGGGGGCGGGGCTTTTGGTAGCTCCATTGTGCTTAACCCTGCCTGGACCTGATTTCTCAGTGTTGGTGTCTTTAACTACGGTGATAAAGAGGCATTGGGTTTGGTTGTCAAATGAGTAGAAGGCTGCAATGTAGCAGATTGTAATGAATAGAGATGGCGTTCAAGAGAGCTCATGAACGGAAATGCATCGACTAAAGGCGGTAGCAACATGAGACAGACCAGCTGTTAGATTTCGGACTTGAGAATGCCGAAGTTCTCAAGTCACACAAACTAGGTTCGGATACCAGTATGGTTGCAAAATATGACGCCTTACATGCTCCGCACGAACAAGTAAACTGACAAGCAATTCGAGTGTGATCTGCAGATCAAAGAGCTTAACAGTCTGGTCCTGGTCTGACCCCCAAAGCGTACTGGTGTTGTTATGACTGACGGACTTAAGTATTTAAGTTCTACTCAATCCTCAGCCCCCAAAGGCAAATTGACAACACAAGCTGAAGTGAACAAGCTGAAGTGAACAAGC
The DNA here is from genome assembly GCA_026120035.1 of Coleophoma eucalyptorum. NCBI lineage: Eukaryota > Fungi > Ascomycota > Leotiomycetes > Helotiales > Dermateaceae > Coleophoma > Coleophoma eucalyptorum. The sequence continues at coordinate 4,341 of JALRME010000077.1, read as the reverse complement.
TGATGACTTAGTCCGTCGACTCGCACGCACGCATACATTTTCAGCCCCAAAAGCAAATTGACAGCATAAGCAGGGCTAGTCAAATTTACGTCAAGTAACGAATTTGCATGTGTCTCTGCATAATGTTCGAGGTCTTCCACAGCCAGTATCTCACCAATCCCGAATCTTTGCAGTGCGGGCGAACCGGAACAGAGATGTGCGAACCAATAAGCTCAGAAGCGTCGCGGGGTAGTCAAACTCTATTGCAACAACGGATTGCGCAGAATGTGACTAATTAGAGTTTGTTTAACTAGGGATAAATGTTTTACAGAAATACTATTGTAATCATTGACCTAAATACGATTCAAATGAAGTAATTGGGATATTTTGGCTTAATAGATGGTAAGTTCTTTCGAGCTAAATTGCACATTATTATATTAATGCTATGAAATCACTAAAAGCAGCTCTAATATATCTAAAATCTTGCTTAAATAAGCAACTGTTAAGGTTAAAATAATCAAGTAAACTTATATATTGCAAATAAACAAATATAATTATTTAGATTTTTAGCTATATATTCGGAAGAACTCTAGAGGTTTGTTCAAATAATCACCTATATACTAGAAGACCTAATTTCATATAATCTTTACTTACTGTAGCATAAAACCAGAAAATTACTTATACTACTGAATAAGCTCATACTACTCAGAAATTAAATAAATTCTAAGTGCTAGGAGGTTACATATCATAATAAGCGAATATATTCCTATCACGATTGTTGCAATAAACATTCGTGAAAGTACGAAAGCTATTCAGTTCATATCCTCAGATTTCACTAACTAGACTTACCCCTATAGCATTGCTATAAGGCTGATCCAAATGCAGATCTGTCAGGATAGAATGAGCTTATACCATTTATAACCAGCTCCGTGTAGACTAAGGTTATACGGCACTACATTTTCGATATTGGAAAGCTTTATCACCTATCACTTTACGTACATAGGAGTAATCTTACCACTCTCATCTCATGTGCGGCTGTTATGACGCTAGGCAACTATATTCTCTCCTGTCTAAAGTTAGAGTCGAGTGGCTCATCGGCAGGAAGGCGAATATATGGCACATGATCTGAACTTGTGTAGGGCCGATCAATATCCTCCCAGGGTTTCAAAACACTGCAAATTGAAATCGATATTCCAACAGAGATACACCGGGGCTCCAAGAGCTCTGTCCATAGGGGATAACCTAGATTCAATAGCGACCACCTTCCTCCAACTTCAGCCGGAACAGAAAACCACAACTCCATTTGTTTCTTGCTTGAATGGGCAAGAATGATAGGAAGAAGGAAGCCGTCAAGACATTGGACAGAGGACGAGGATGCACTGCTTCGTGAAGCTATCGCAAATTATAGTATGTCCCATGATTGTTTCCGAAGGCACACAAGTACTTGAAAGCTGACTGGCACTTCACGATAGATTGTAGAGATGTGGACTGGCAAAAGGTTGCTTCACACATAGAAGGACGAACGAATAAAGATTGTAGAAAGAGATGGGTATACACTTTGAGCGTTATTGTGACGAAGGGTCCATGGGGGCAGGATGAAGATGAAAAGCTGAAGGAGGGTGTCAGATTATATGGCTGCAGGTAAGCATTCCCAACTATTTTTAACATCACCATAGACTAACGTTACTCTAGATGGAATAAGGTATCAGAATTTGTCGGCACACGACAAGCAGATCGTAAGCGACGTGCATCAAACAGCGTTATTGGCCTTGAACACTGATTTTGCTTGTTGATAGAATGCTCAAGAAAGTGGCACGAGTGCCTCAATCCCAACATCAATCGCGGCAGGTGGTCACTCTTGGAGGACAGCATTCTAGAGAACGCTGTTCGGGTTTACGGGCGCAACTGGACGGAGATTATTCAAAGATTTTTTCCAGACCGCACTCCTATCGCAGCTCGAAACCGGTAAGCCTTCGGAGTATTTTCCATGTCTTGGGTTCTTGGGGCATCTAGTGATACTATCAAAAATATATCTTCCATGCGTATTAGGCGGTGACTGCAAAGTCGGCAATACTTCTCAGCTAGTGGCATGGGATCATCAACCTCTTTGTTCCTAGGAAAAAGGGTTCGCTAATGGGACCAAACTATATTTAGGTACAAGCAAAGGTTCGAAAGAGGATCTAACATCAGTAATAGCACTCCACAGAGGCAAGATCAGCAAGTGCGAGTCACTCAGAATGAATTATTCTCTAGTGCAACCAAATTCAAGAACAAGGTCCATTCTTCGTCGTTATCGGTGTCGGATGTCTCAACAAGCGGCCAACTTTTAGGTTATCACAGTCCTCAAGGTATTGAGATTGGGAACGTAAACCTCACGTCTTCTACTTGGAGCCATGAACCTAACCCAGAGTTTTCTCCATCGGGAGTCCTCCTTCGACTTTTACCAGTGGACTCCATCTATCAGGACCAAGACTTGACTACTTTAGTCCCAGACTTGGGCATGTACCAGGACCTTTCCGATTACGCTACTCATACACTCCAAACCAACTATTCTTCATTAAATACTACACCTAAACTTTCACTCAAAGGAAGTATAGGCCCCTTAAACCAGTTTTCTACCCTCGGCTTAGAGGAAGCATTCCACCAATTTTGTAAGAGTAACAACACACAACCACTCCAGGCACAATGCAACTATGACATGTCTAGAGATACTACCAATATGTCTAGTAGCGGCAGCAATAGCGTAAGTAGTAACGCTAGACTAGCATCTTATAGGAGCGCCATGGCTAGTAGCGTAAATCGTGATATTAATACTACTACACTAGCTAGTCTCTCAACAATTCCTAGAGGCCTCATATAGGTCTCAACCCCAAGTTTTTCTCCTATGGATTCCTCTCATCTCGCTGATTTCTCCTTTACATACAACTCATCTACGACTTTACACCTCCGTTAGAGAAAAATCTTGACTAGGTTATCTAGTAATTGAGTATTTATCGTACTTAAACGATAAGATCTCACCTACTTTGTGGACTTGTTCTCAGAGTGTACGTAAGGCTTTTAGATGTATCACACATTTGATTTCTCTTTAATAAATCAATGAACTTCTAGACTTCTGTTCTTCAATCAAAAAGCTATGTATAATAACAACGTACGAGGAAGATAGTAAAATATTCTTTATTCAACTATCCCACTCTAATAAGTATTTCTATTAAGACGAATATATATTAGGAAGTGTAGTGTATTATTAGAAGAGGTTGAATTATCTTAATTCATACCTTAATAGTGATAAACTTAGGGATACTTAGTAAGGTGATTATATATATAATTATCTCTAATTAACGTGACTTATATACGAGTGAGATATAAGCGAGTGGGACACTCTCCACCAAAATTGTTGCGAACATATGACAGCTAATAGCCTAAGGCTCGACGAAGGAGGCTCGTACAAAGAACCATTAGTAGAGATGACGGGACTATAAGATATTACGTAATTAGATTAGTAGGATCAGTTGGATCAATAAGTAATCTAGATAAGCTAACTAATCCACGGGGTACGACGGTCTATATAAGTCCATTGGTAGGTCGGCGGCCAGCTAAGCGAGACGGCTTCGCTAAGTCGCGAGCTCTACACGCCTCGATATTAAAGGGTTCGATCACGGGACGTCCCAAAAGGGTAACTGGTTACACCCCGTGACCTTATCGTAACCCCAACCTAACCCTAACGTGAGGTTTAGACTACTACCTACGATCGCCGGACGCCTTACGAGCTTACGAGAGGCTTGACGAGGTCGAAGCGGTCGTAGATCGAGGTCGAGACGGTCGACCTTTGGTAGGGAAGGGTGAATTACCGAAAAGGATAACTAGTTACACCCCGTGACCTTACCCCCCCCCCCCCTCCCTCCCTCTCTCTCTCTCTCTCTCAATCTCTCTTAGTCGTCTCCTCTTTATTTCGCCTATTCTATCCTTATCCTTCTCTCTCTTGACTTTAGGTCGAATCGCTAGCTACTAGAGCCCTCTAGATTATTAGGGTTAATACTGTAAGGCTATATAAAAAGGAGGAGATTAGTATAATTCTTATTATATTATTTAGGAGGGCTCGTCCCAAAAGAGTAACTAGTTATACTACGTAACTATAAACAACCAAGCAAGAGGCTACCCTAACGTTATTATCCCTCGGTTGTTTATCAACCGAGAAAATTTTATATACAAAAATTATAAGTACGTAAGCTTAGTAAAAAAACCTGGTCGTTAGCAACCGAGAGTTAGGGTAGGGTTAGGGTTAGGGTTAGGGTTAGGGTTAGGGTTAGGGTTAGGGTTAGGGTTAGGGTTAGGGTTAGGGTTAGGGTTAGGGTTAGGGTTAGG
>JALRME010000076.1:0-66239 GCA_026120035.1 Coleophoma eucalyptorum | reverse complement strand
TAATACCCTACGGAGTCGAGCTCGAACTCCTAGTGAACCGGACTCTGATCCGAGTACTCGACAGAGATTAGACAGCGTTCACCGTAGGGTGAACCAACAACGTCATATTCCTCTTATATGCTTCCTGGGTCCGAAACCCCTCCTCCGACTCTGGTCATACTCGCTTATGCTGGTCATTTGATCACGGGACTTGATACTGGACAATCCAACTAAGTAGGGCAGGTTCCTACACGTATATATCAGGGTGGAAGTCTTACAGTCGAAGAAGGCCACGAGCTTATTCAAAATACTGAAAATCAAAAGGATAAAGGAGATAGAACTATTCAAGCCGAAGGCTCAATAGGACGACAGCGACGATGTGGATTATGTAACGAAACTGGTCATAATACTCGTACATGTAAGCAAGCCTAGGATTCGATTGATATAGAATAAGTAGTGTTTTATAACTATGTTGTAATTATAATCAAGGTAAATACACGGATGGTGTGTTTTGGTGTTCAACTCGCTTGGGAAACACGTTACGGAAAAGGAAAGAGTTAAATTTTGTTCTCCGTAAATTGCTCATTAAATACTTCTCACGTGACCAGAGAATTTGAGAATATAGCATGTGATTCACTAGATTCCTTGAAAGATTCTATGACAACGAGGAAGTAAAGGTTTCTGCACTGCACAATTAATTGACTCAAACTGTAGCAAGTGCTTCTCCTGGTTTGCGGCAGCTAGTTTACACGGTTGATCGCAATGTCAGATTCCGAGCCCGCCTACTTACGACAATCAATATCAACACACACAAGTCGGTGAAGGCGCAATAGCCCAACTTGGGGAAACGTTTCATATTAGTCGGTTCCTTGTTAGATATAAATTAGAGTCTTATCGCAAACTAACTCGTAAGAGGCCGAGAAGACCCGCTCAGCCTCCTCCCCTTTGCAACACATGCGCCATTCAACTCCTACGACCGTTAGCACGAACCTGTCTGCGTCCCCGACACGCACGTCGACCTTCCACAAGAAATATATGACTGGGCCGATAGAAAAGACGAACAAGATGCGCGGTGTATATTTTGGCTAAATGGCTTAGCTGGGACGGGAAAGTCAACGATTACACGGACTGTTGCTTGTAGATTCTTTGAGCAGAAGCGTCTCGGAGCCAGCTTCTTATTCTCGAAGGGTGGTGGAGATATCAGTAATACTAGCAAGTTCTTCACAAATCTTGCCGTACAACTTGCGTATACTGTACCATCTCTCCAAACGTATATCCGTGATTCTATAAGAGAGCGGAGTAATATTGCGAGCCTATCCCACTCGGACCAGTGGCACCAATTTATTCTTGATCCGCTTTCGAAGCTAAAGGAATCACCAGTTTCCTTACATTATCATTATTGATGCGCTCGATGAGTGTAAGGATAATAATAATGTCCAGAAAATTCTGCAGCTCTTAGCTGAAGCTCGATCATTAACGACAGTACAACAACGAGTAAGTTAGACCCGAAGTTTCAATCCGGCACAGTATACACCTTCTCCCACAAGCTGAGCGCCAGGAGCTCATACTCCAAAATATACCGCTGGCGATCGTTAACCATGATATCTCTCTATTCCTAGAATACAATATAAGAACAAACAGACAGGAGTGGACTGGCCAGGCAAGGTAGTTCTAAGACAGCTAGTACACAAATCTAGTGGCTTGTTCATCTGGGCTGCTACTGCTTGTGGATTTATTGACAGGGTCATATAATCGGATAGTACAGCTCTGGAACACCGCGACATGAGCTACGCTACAGACGCTGGATGGCTACTGGGGCATCGTCGCCTCAGTCGCCTTCTCAACGGACGGCAAGCAGGTCGCTTCTGTGACTAAGGATGGGGCTATACAACTCGGGGACGTCGCGACAGAAGCCACACTACAAACATTCAAACGTCACCCAGGCTGGGTCACCTCAATCGCTTTCTCACCGGACGGCAATCTTTTGTCCACTTTGCGTATGTCTGATCATTGGGTTGTAGAAGGTACAGCGAATATTCTCTGGCTACCTCCTGATTACCGAGCTACTTGTGAAGCTATCTGGGATAAAACTGTCATTTTAGGACATCTATCGGGGAGACTTTCATTTCTTCAGTTCAGACAAGGTCCAAAGCTTGTAGTATAGAACTAGTATGTCTAAGGTGAATTGTGTGTCATACGATTTTTTTGCACTCTAGGGCGTCAGTCAAATACCTAAGACAGTGCGCTTACATTCTATCTTAATCGAGAGCTTTTCAAACTACAGGTTCACTCAACTCTTAAGTCATTTTTCATTCAACATGGAGGGGAGCTGATTCTTGCCTATCCTACGCCTCACGCTTAACGTAGTCCCTGTACTCTACAAATTCGAGAGAATTGATGTTTGTGGGGGAAACCAAAGACTTACCCAATTTTAAATTGACCTGAAGGGCACGCAGATGCAGCCTCATCTGTCTGGTCGGTACACGAGGTGAGAGTTCTGCATCCTTCACCAAGCTCTCCCTTAATTTCGTTTATCACCAAAGAATTTGTTACCTGTTTGAAGCTATCACCAGGCAAGTTCGGTCCACTGCCAATACCCGAGCCGGTAGGGCAGCCACTTCCTGAACTGTTACAGAGATTTGTAGGACAAACTATAAAGAGACTAAGTTTAGTATTTTTGTTATTATCACCTATTTGAGAACACTTGTGTGGCTGCAATATGGCCATTATTGCCGGGGGGGGGGGCTTACCTCCGCGTTTACATGCATATGAACACAGTCTGTAGTCTTCGTCAGTTTTAAAGGTTCCCACTACGTTGGTTATAGGTGGAGATCGAGGACTAGAAGTGCCAGCCTTGGTACACGAACAAACCCTATAGGTAGTAGAGTCAACACTGGAATGACTAAGAGTAGTTTTGAGGTGCTGGCATCAATCTGTCGTACAGACATGTGCTCTCGCTTGGGAGGAATCGCAATAAATAGCGAAAACCACTTACCTTGGGGGACAGAAACCCAGACCACAAGAAAACGAACACATCATTGCATATTTATCTTCGGCCATACCCTCGACGCAAACTGGGACTGGAGGGGCAACTGGATATGGAGTTTGACAAACGGTTCCAGTAGGAGCGATTTTACAAACATCTGCCAAAGAATTCTTAGTATGTGCCTTAGTGCAGGGTTGAATGTCATACCTGGGCAAATTGCGTAGTTGCATACAAAAGAGCACAGACCCAAATAAGTTGTATCAATCCCGGGTGCTGCACAAGCGAAGAGATTTTTTGAATTTGGTTTTTCAAGTGGTGTGCCCTAATTGAAATTTTATGGTTTCTCCGGACTATGCAAAGAATATCAAACTCACAATAGATGTGCAAGTACAAGAGCTGCGAGGGCAGTAGTTGTATTTGCAAGCATTTCACAAAGGTTGCGATATTTCTTGTCTCCAAAACCCGATGTGCATCCAGATGCATTAAGAGAAACGGTGGCTACAGCCCCGATGGCTCTTCCTGAACCTGCAATGACAATTGGATTATAATTTTGCATGCTACTTGTGCAAGTAATTGTGATCGGATCTCCAGTTGCAGTCAGAATTGTGCCCCCCCTAGCGATGGTCACCACCACTGCTCCTGTACGACCGTTAAATGGGATACTGCCACGGTATAAACCGACTCCATTACTAGGATTATAGGTACATGTAGCTGGCGAAGTCACCCCACTTATCGACACACTGATAGTAGCAGCAGAACCGAGTAATGCAGCGAAGAAGACTTCATCTGCTATCAACTCACCAGGAGAATACACAGTCTGCAATTGACTAGCCGTATTACCCGTAGTCTCACCAGTACCGCAGGAAGTTTTAGGATTTGGACGGTACCATGATTTCACATTCTCATTGGTAACTGATGCAGGCCCGTCGATTTCGGACCTCTTGAGCCATTTCTTTCAACAAAGCAGGTGTCGCTGGATAATTAGTGAATGTTAAACGTGTAATCCGTCGTACAAGAGTATTTTCTTCTGCTGGTGAAAGAATCTGAGCTATTTCATGGGCTTGGCGTCGCGTTTTTCGTCCCTTCATCCTTTGACTAAGGGTAGTTCTAGAGACTTGGAATTGAACTTAGATAGCACCTTCTGAAACAACTTCGTCGATCTTTAACTTATGTGAATATCAAAGGGAGACCGCAAAATATTCTGAAGTGAGCTTGACTTTTGACCTGCTATCATGACAAATGCCAAATAGATCATTTAAAACTTAGTTGGAAGTCGTTCAGAGGCATGATGGGTACTGAAGTGAGAAGTTTCCACCCATGTGGGCTGTGGTATGGAAGTCTAATGCATGACTCTGATTTCTTGCCCCGACCCCTGCTCCTCGCCAGGAGGTGCGAGCAAATATTTGTTGATCGTGCAGCCTATGTGACTCAAGGAATTTCGCTATGGGTGGCGAGAAGATCTGGGGGCCGAGTTGCGCCTTGCGCAGAATTGCCGGCGTGTTATATAAGAGTGAGACGGCACTCAAGGGAATGATAGGAATTTGCCTGGGTCTTGTAACAAAATAGGGTTCCACCACGATGGCCATCTTGAAGGACACATGATGAAAATTTAAAGCTGTGATCTGTTAACAGAATTCAGGGACAATGAATCATTGAGGTTTACCCGGGTCGGTATCGCCCCCATGTTCTTTGTTACATGCCCATTGCCTGTAAATTACTTGAGCACCATATGATATGATAATAAATTCCATAATAAGGTAACTAACCAGAGATCATTCTCAAGAATTGTTTTCTGTTGCAAGAAGTGGCAAGCTCCCATTGCTGTCCCGAACCCGATGGCAGAAATTATGACGAATATTGCATTGCTGATATTGTTAACCATCCGCATTTAAGAGTCATAATGCTGAGTAGCCATTTTCAGAATACTGTAAGAAAGCTGCGTACATACCTTCTTCGAAATACAAACGAGTAGCAAGGTCCCTATGCCTAATCCTGTATTCATCGCTCCCACTGAAGCAAAAACCACACATGGAAAGTTGGTGATGGAAGGAGAATTCGGATTTCCCGTCTCAGTTCTGTGCAAGTGATTATCTGACACGCTGTGAACGGATTAACAAGTTTAATAAGTTACGGAGAGAGTCAAATACACGCCTTTTGGCGTGGTTGTATAAACCAACAGCTACCAGAATTAAATCATTGTTACTAATATTGAAAGAATTCTAACACACCACCAAATGGTGTGCAACTTCGGCAGAACAAAGGCTATTCAGTGGGGTTCATGCGATGAAGGATCTTCAATGCTCGTTATAGGGATGTCCTCCGGGTTCAAGCCCATGGAAGGGTGCGATTGCGGGCTGTTGGTATAAGTCGGCTTGTGTCCATTATTATGGAATTGAGATACCCAGTCTCCTTTCTCAAGATCCGGTGTATCACTACCACTAGACCATTGATTTTCACTACCTACCATTTTGGAAGATCGTCCCTCAGTTTCTGTTTTCTTGAGGTATTACTGCCTATTACATAGCGTCTAGTGGTGGATACGGAGCCGTCATCATTCCAAAAATAGCAACAAATTTGGAATATTTTTGGAATTTGAGTCTAACTTTAGACGCCCTGACTGAATATGGAAGCGGTGGGCTTTCTTTTGCAGAATGGAGCAGATCCTTGCCTCTATGGTAGATTCAGCAGTGCTTGGAAGCTAGCCACATACAAAGTTATACGAAGATACTTGAACTCCTACAATCTGTTATAGGGTGCAAGTACATTGTTCCGGTTTTTGATGCGAAGGTAATGAGCACCGCTGGGAAATTTCACGCCTTGGGGTGGTTGAAGAAATTGTAGAATGTACAACTTGTGTATTTTGAAATGCACTCGGACCCCATCCCACCTGGACAGCCGAACAGCTGTATGCGAAGCAGGAGAAGACCTGAACTCCACAGCTGATATTGTACCTTCTAGGAATAGATGGTCTCTGTCAACCTATTGTAACTCCAGCCTTTCTTTACAAGGCCATCAACTTTACACAAAAAATCCAATGGCATCTCTACTAAGGTACCTCTTACTTGGCCCAAAGTATTCTTCATTTGAGTGATACCGCCCGGAAAATTTTGCTTTACAACGTGTCCATAGCCGTATTTTGCACGCTTGCGACTGCTACCAAATAATTCCCCATAGTACAACTCGTAGTCCTCCCAGCATCGAACTTGGTTGGAAGGCACGGGTGAGAAGACATGGGCCAGGATTTTTGTGTTAGTCTTTGCTGTGCCATTCCATAATAGATCAAAGTCTGGCGACAGCGGATCTTCAACTGATAGATCAGCTTGAGATTCCCAGTCGTAACTATCGGGCCCAACCCCTAGAGGGCTCATCCCTAGCTTTGTCAAATCCTGAGACTCTAAAAGGCCCATATGCTTTCGAAATAGCCTTCGGCGTAGGGTAGTGGCAAATTTCGAAACCACGTATGGTTGACTGTTCATTCTTGACGCTACGGATGGCGCATCTTCCACAACCACAGCAATCTCCGAGTCGTGGTCTCCAAGAAGAGACCTGTCATTGAGATTGGCACTTCCAATAATAACAACTCGGTCATCTGCGATTAGGCATTTGGAATGGATGTATAACTGCTCACTGACAAATGCATCCATCTCGGTCTCATCGCCAGCCACCCAAGGCATAGAAGAGAGTGGTGGCCCGCCAAGCATATAGCAGGAGCTTATAGAATCGCTAATATCTCCATACTTCTCTACAAAGCTTCCCCACGCAGCTATATCTCCTGGTTTATTCCGAATCGCTCGTGCGTTATTAATCCGGTCATAGTTGCGAAGGTTATAAAAGCGAATGTACTCCCCTATATCTTTAACTCCTTCTTGCTCTAACTTTTCCATGATACTATGACCTCCACGGCATATTGACCGGTACTGAAGGTTCATAATAGCCAGGATACCGTTTTGCTTTTCATCATGGAGATCTCCAGGGAACCCCGGCACGGCAGGTATGCAGATCATGATCTTGTACTTCTGACCAGTTTTATAAGCCCGAATCACACGTTCAACTATCGCTGCTCCCACTCTGTTTTGGATCGGGCTCTGTTCACTACCCGTAGCAGTGATGAAGAACTGATTCTCAATATATATGAAATGTTCTGATTTATAAATGACATCGACGTATGCGTTTTGAATTGAGTGCTATGAGACTGTTAGCGGAGGCTTTCCATGGCGTACGGGAAACAAAGGAGTCAGGTACTTCAGTAGATATCCCGTGGCTCCACTGACTGCAGGATCGAAGTATTTGTAAAGTAGCACCGGGCTTACTGATGCTGTCTGTAGCTGTAGCTTCTGGGACCTTTAGCGCGTTTGATGGAGTTACATATCTAGTTTCAATACTTCGCAGGTTTAGTTGAGAACAGATCCAGTCCCATCTGGTCAGGAAATGATCCCGGAGGTCTTCAACAGCAGGACCTTTGATGGAGAGTGAGATATCAGACCAGCCCATTCTTGAATTTGTTGCTCTGTCAAGCTCGTTGTTATAAAATTTAGCAACATTTTCAAAATCCATAATTCTTCCGTTATTGAAATCCTGACCAGGCCAAATTTTAGCTTCCTGTTGAGAGGGATGGTTGTCGCTGTTAAAAAATGTCAGAAATGATTTTAAGAAAGAGCTAACTCCATACGCTATTTGATGCTGATGGGTATCCCATCGACCAAAGCAGAGGTCCAGACCTCCCATAAAAGCAATCTCTGTGTCTACTAGACACAACTTTTCGTGGTGCGCCCAATAGAATGCTATATCATCAAGGTGGTGGTCTTGAAAACTCGGGATATGAGCAGGATGTTGAAGTACAGCAACATTATTGTGGAGAGCTTCTAGTGCAGCTTTGGTGTGCTTAGAACAGACTGGATTCTTCCATTAGTATTCCACTCCAAAGGCTTTACGACTTGCTGAAGTTTCTCGCAGACAGGTTGGAGCACTTACTAGATAGGACACTAGGAACTTCGTTGTAAACGATAACATACACTTTTACCCCTCGTTGCGCGGCGTTCAGTATCATCCGGTCTAGGCGGTATTGTTCGTTTGAAGATGGTGGTCTCCTCAGGTAGAGCTCTGGAGAGAGCCACCAGTCCATGATCCAGATCTCTGAACGCGCATATTCTAATGCCGTCGCAACAGCATGAAAATACTCACACCCATCTATAAAATAGTTCACTTGATTTTCTCCTCGAGGAGGCGCAAAGCTATTATGTCTGTTGTGTGATACAGGTACCATGGTATACCTCCTCTGTCGGCTCCCACAAAATCTGTTTTCTGCGTACGTTTGCAGTATTATGTCTGAAAGGATGAGATTATTGTATGATTTACATCAAGAAAAAGTAATATGTATACTCAACTCTCCAATGATGACGGACGACTGACCGCTAGCACTAGATGATCCTTCTGTCAGCGTGTGGAAAAAAATAGTCATCCTGAGCAAATCTGCCATAGCCTAGACACAAAATCAAAGCTATGGAAGCTTGTCATAGAGCAAATTCTAACTCTCTACGATTCACTCTTTCAATCTTAGCTCTCCCATCGCCAAAACAGCCCTTCTCACAAGGATGTCATCGCAGAATTATCCAGTGACCCGTTTGGGGGGGCATGGTACGTTTTATCACCAAAACATTCTAGCCGCCACTGTATGGTGAACGGTCTCAAGTTATGCTGAGGTATGGCGAAGGAATTTACTGAGATTCACAGCGTTCAACCATAACATGAGCAACGAAGCCGAAGCCGAATACGACAGGTTGCGGGATCTAGCACGACAAGAAGCTGGGAAACGATCGAGTTGTTTTGATAAAGTACAGCTCTCTTGAACCCCAATGGAAGTACTTTTTAACGCTACAACAGGCACACAACGCTTATAGCAATGGTGGTGGTGCAGTAGCACACGAGTACTCCGAGGAAGGAAAGGCACATGCGGCCAAAATGGATGCTTATAATAAACAAGCTTCTGATTATATTTTCAGGCAAAATAATGCTCCCGGAAGAGTGTCTGATGACATAGTTGATTTACATGGACAGTTCGTTGAGGAGGCAGAGAGGATTTTAGAGGATAGGGTTAGACATGCGCAGTCAAATGGGCAGAGTGGGCTGCATGTGTAAGTTTTCTTTCTATTTCTTTTGAGCTTTTAGACCATAGTTCTTAGTTTGGATTATCTTTGGTAAAGGGATTCTGGAGATTGAGGAAGCGACTGGCACACAATATTAATGTTTTGAACAGAATTGTAGGAAAGGGCAACCATTCCGTAAACCACATCCAGAAAATAAAGCCCCGTGTTGAGCAGATCTGTCAAAAATTGAACCTCCAATATGCCACTGAACAAAACGAAGGAAGGATATATATCAATTTACAAGGTGGGCCAGCCGTCATGCTGCCTACGCATGAAAGTCCAGGACAATACAAAGACCACGGTTTACATCCTCATCAAGCCACCACATCTTCCAAAATGCGCATGCAGACTCCGAAAATATTGGAAAACGGATCAGATATCGTCGGTTTCAAGAACACGACTAGAAATGCCATGCAACACTTATTTACGAGAGTCGAGAGACGGAACCCTGAGGTGCTGGTGTTAGAGATGCATGGCTTGTCAGGGATCAGGGAATTAGATATGCTAAGTGACGGGTACCTATTGATCGCCCCCATCTAGAGTTGATACTATGGCTGACTCTATCAGGCGACACATAATACTTGTATCAAAGAATGGCTTAGCCATAATCGATAATAACAGCTTTTCGGGATACCATATCGATAAAGAAGAACTGTTAAGCGTAGATTGGCCGCTGTCTGACCAGCGACATCATGGACGCAAGTTGGGAGATCACAAGATACTACACGCAGCATACCACCTCGGTTTGATGATCATAATATCGGAAATTGAGGGTGCATCTTCGTACACTTCGCTATCTTCATATTCTATTGATATAGAGCTAGAAGAGCCTATCAAGCGAATCACTCCACCACACTTACCAGATGGGCTCCATCCATCTCACATAGTTGCCGTGGCCATAAGTAAAAATTATATCTTTATGGCCCATGACTTAGATATATTGGTCTGGAATCGAACAGAATTCCGCCATATAACAACGTTGGTACTCTTTGGGCCCAACAAACCAGATGTGGCAAACAACAGAGATCATTTCAGTGACATCACAGTTGGAGAGAGATCCATTGTTGCCACGACATGTGATGGACAAGTAGCCTTTTGGGATCAGGATTTTCACAACTCTAGAATTCAAGCTCGAAGTCAGTCGCCTACGCTTGGGCTAAAAGTGAGCAGTATCTCAATGAGCCGGGATGAACGGAGGGTGGTTGTTGTCAACAATCCTCAGTCCATTACAGCAGCATACCTCGAATCGGATGAGTGGAAAACGATTCCAGCAAAGAATCAACATCCTGATTGCAAGCTTCGCACAGATGAATACTGTGATGCCGTCGCACTCAGCAGTGTTTCAGACAATGAGGCTGCAATCACACCGCATTTCGACTTCTACTCGTTATCCAAGGGTCAACTACTGGCAGAGATTGAGCCACTCGGGGACGGTTTTCCAAAGTACCTAGGGCAGTACATTGGCTTTATTTTTGGCAGTCACTCAATCATTTATTTTGGTAGCACTGGTGCTATACGGCTGGATTATCGGATTGACGTTGAAAAACCAACCTTATCTTATCCAGAGCATAGCAGTCGTTATATTCCCTTGGGCTCCTATAATGAAGAGCTAGTACGATCTGTAAAATAACCTAGTTGAAAACAAATTTTGAAATAACACAATTTCATTAATTCTACTTAATATAGCCGCCTCTACTCGATCCTAAGCCTCGTTTGGATATCTCCAGGCCGCATTTGCGAATAGGATGTATGCGCCAATGAGCATGATACCTTCGAGCCTGAAAATGTCAGTTTGTGGCTTTATAAGATATAAGAATACTCACCAGTGCGCTATACCTGCGTGCACAATGTAGTTTACGAGGATAATAGCAAGAGTCAGTATAGTGACTTGAAACCCATCGAAGAAAAGGGAGATTCCAGGAACGTCAAGTATCCAGCCTAGTAGAACAGCCAGGGGTAGAACGAAGAGCGAGGTTCGGATGCTTGATATAATTGCAACCTCAATGATCCACTCGATCTCATCCCGGCGATTCTTATGGGCGCGTATAGCTGTTGCAATATGCTCTGCTGCTCCTATGATGATTGGTATTACAACAAGCCCAACGAACGACTTCGAAAATCCTATATCTACGCTTGGCGAGTCGATTGCTTCTAACATGAAGATAGATGAAAGCACTAACAAAGATGCCGACAAGATTAAAATGAAAAGATGAACGATCCAATGCAAGTTATCACCTTTCCTCTTCAAAGAAGCTTCACGCAGCTGCAAAAGCTGCTCTTTTGTGCGTATACTGACTACACTATATGCAGTGTACTCAACCAGACTCTCGATGGTGTATTTGTGAGACGTTAACTCCGAATGGGTGTAGTAAAAGAAACCCAGGTAACATCCAAATATAATCAGGAGTACTATTGCACCTACGCGGGATATAGCCACCAAGCCCGAATCACCCGCTGTGATTCATTAATACATATTCTTATAAGAGGACAATTTACTTACAATCCGACCATATCTTGAAAGCGGTCGGGACTATGAGACTTGATAGGCTGATAAGCAGTAGTTGAGATGTTACTCTTGCAATGATAAGAGAGTATGATTGAGTGTGATTCTGAAGTCCACCACACAAGAAACACGTTCCTAGTATCAGTAGTGTGTGGGAGAGCAAGCTACCAGCTAGGGCGGTCTGAGCAACAACTGGTTCATTTTTGGCGACTGCCACAATAACAAAGGCGAGCTCTGTAAAATTTCTACTAAACGTCAACACCATAGCCCTTTAAAAACTCGAGGAAGCTTACCCAAGTAGTGCATTGATCAAGCCTGATAAGAACTCGAATTTTCTCTTCTGCAATTTAAGCACTATCTTTTTCGTAGAGAAAGAAATAAACGTAGATAACGGAATAATAGCCAAGGTATTTAGGATCAATTCAGCAAGTGATCCACGGCGTAGACCGTGCATTGCTGCTCCGGCTGCGACGAGCACAATTGAGGTAACTGCGCCAGTCAAAAGAAGTAACTTGTCCAATCGGGAGAACACATGGTTATCTTCAGATTTGAGAATCTCAGATTTAGAGGATTCAGACTTGGGAAACTTAAACATAGGAAATCCAGACATGGTAGGAAGCTGGTACTGTAGCACGTCTCAGAGACAGCTGATTACTTACTGACTTCGTGCTTATATCTGCGCCTGGATTGGTCTTATTATTAGTTGGACCAAGAATTAGAGTCTACCTCCTCTGAAATAAGACTCAAAATCCAATAATGAGGTCTTAAAATAAATGCGCGCCTTGACCAAACTGCCACTGCTATCTCCTCCTGCTTGGCCACCAGTCTTTCCGTTTGGGTCATCATTTCTCTTACTTCGGTCATCATACTTCCTACCGTCATCATGCTTTTCTGCTACAATCTACAATGGTCATCATGCTTTCCTGATTCTTGCAAACGCAGTTCCTGTAGCTCTTTAAATAGATTAGCTAGGCTGAAAGCTTTAAAACATGGCCGTCAAGACTACTTCTCTAAAAGCAGGGCAGAAGTAGTCGAACATTGAGGGGTTCCGATTAATATAAAGACAAACGCCTTCTCGTTTGAAATAGGGCATTAACATCTTCCATCATACAAGCAAGAATAACACCGAGCCATCATGTCTGACACTCGCCCAATCGATAAGATGACCGTTGACCAATTAAAAAAAGGTCTCGATGCAGAAAATGTCAAATTTCCCTCTAATGCACTGAGGCTTGATCTCATTAAGCTACTCAAAGATGCCCGTAACAAGAATGCTGCTGCGGGAGCGAAAGGTACTGAGACGACCGGTGCTACAGGCAATGCTGAGAAACCCGATGCTGAGAAACCCGATGCTGAGAAACCCGATGCTGAGAAACCCGATGCTGAGAAACCCGATGCTAAGAAACCGGATGATGAGAAACCCGATGCTGAGAAACCCGATGTTGAGAAGCCCAATGCTGCAGAATTGAACGGAGGCAAGACCGGAGGACCTAAGAAGGGATCTGTGAGAAATCTAAGTGATAATAAAAACCCAGCTACTTCAGGAACAGGAGACGACAACCTTGATGATGAGTACGAACAAGCATTAGCCAAATTGAAGCAGATGCAAATCGGCGGTAAACCCGAGGAGGAAAGTACAAAGAAAAAATTGGATGAAGCGAAGAAGAAGTTCGTAGAACTGCTTAAAAGTGGAGCTTCAATAGAGGATCTGAATAAGAGTCAGGAGGCTATCGAGAAACTCGAGTCTCTATCGAAACCGAAGACATACGATCAAGAAGGCTATGTCATCTACAGCTCGCCAAGCGATCCAACTATTCTTTTGAAACGTGTTATATGGACGGACCCGGGTATGAAAAGAGCTATGATCACATGTGGTCCAACTAAAGCGGCCATTTGGCGAGTTGTAACACTAGCTGAGGCTCGCGCGTACGAGGGCTTTGCGGAAGCAGGCGACTGGGCTATTAACCGTGTAAAATCCGAAGACACCCAAACTGAGAAAAAGACAACATCCGTCGAAGCGCGGCAGATCATTGGTATTGGCTTTGCCCGTCCAATAGTGGTGGGATTGTCCATGGACAAGGTATTCGAGAAAAGGTCACCTAAATCACGAGAAGACAAGGTTAAAAGCTTGCCTGCTAACTCAACGGAGGATATCAAGAGCATTGTAGCAAGCAAACACCGCAGACACGTTCACATCATCATGAGTTATGAGAGAGAGGGGGTGCGCTTCAAAAAACATCTGCCATTTACTCACTGGCTCAAGGTTGCCGGATTTCAAGATCCTGAAAAAGATCCTGCGGGACTTAAATTAGTAAAGGGTGCAGCAGAATATGAGCAATCTGCATGGGAGGCTTGGCTTGAGCAAGAACACCCTGACAGTTACAAGCAACTCGAAGAGGCCGGATTGGAAGTCGAAAGCGAGGACGAGAAGATACTCCAAGACAGTCGTGACAACACTCCAGATAATAGGGAAAGTACACCTGCAACTGCTCGAGTTAACGGCACAAAGGTGAAGAGATCCGACAATGTGCTACAAGACAGTCGTGACAACACTCCAGACAGTCGTGACAGCAGTCGGGAAAGGGAACGTACACCTGGAATCCCTACTCTAGAGACTCGCGGAAGTACACCTGATGACACTCACGATGATGCAAAGAAAAACTCTGATAAGGGAACAAATTTTACAAATGTAGCAAAACCAACGACAGAGACTTCAGACCCTTAATGCACTTGATAAATCAAGAAATGAGCCTTGCACCAAACCAGTACTATTTTGATCATCAATTTGCGTCCTTTTAAGTATGTTATCTTTAGTTTCATGTCTTTTGTTTCTGCACAGAACCTTTTGTTTGATGAAGTATAGAGTAGAACATATGCAGTATCGATTTTACAGCTTCACAATGAAGTATAACTCCGTACTTATTCAAATAATTAGCAAACAATTTCATTGATTTTCCTAAGAATAGCCGAGATCACCAACTAGTTACAGATGACGTTCTGTAAGCAACCATCTGAAAGTGCCAGCCGCCAGCGATATGGGAGCAAATTCAATTTCACTCCTGGTTTTAATTGAGATCGATCCCACAGCTTATCTTCCAGAAGATATAATATAACTTAGTTGAAAACTGGTATACAGTAAAGGGCGAATTGGTAGGAGGTGCTTAGTTGCCTGCCTTCTGACACCGCGCCCATAGCTCGTTTTAGGGGTTATAAAATCGATCAACCTAACGTCTATCCCTGTGTAGCGAAAAACCCACTGTGCCATAAAATAACCTTAGTAAAAGAGCTAGGTATTAGAAGAAAGAGGGATATAATCAACTTTGATGAAGCTGGCTTTCGTGTTGGTTGTATGAAACATGAGAAAGTACTAACGTCTGTCCCTACGTAGGGAGACGCACCCTGTAGCGAGACAAATCGTAGGTACTTCAAGTTCAAGCGACTTCAAATCTGTGACCGCGTTAAAATTTCTATTTATTTTTATTTCTGTGTATTGTATACCTCCCCTGAACACCCCTGACCCAAGTCCCTTCATCGCGACGCCAAACGCGTACGAACCTACCCCCTACAAATCGAGAGCCGGTCCACACCTGCGATCCCGCTGTACGGCAGCTACAAAGCCTTTAAAAGCGCGACTAAAATCGGGATTGAAGTGGTGAGAGGTGGAATAGGGAAGGGGAGAGGAGAGCAGGCTCTTTGGAAGGCGTGTTACTTAGGGTGGCGATGTTTTTGATGAGGGAGAAGGGATTGAGGTTAGGGTAGGTACGGGGAGTGCGGAGACCGTGGATGATATTTTGGAGGGAGGGACCAAGACGGGGAGATTAGGTTGGGAGGGCGAGTGTACTTGAGGTCGGGGTTAGGTTGGCGTGAGGTGACTGCCGTGGGTATATGTTAAGGAATCCTCAAACTTGCTGGAGCAGATTACCGCACTTATGACTGCAACAGCTGAGCAAACGCTGCTGTAAACTGAGATGGTGTGGAGGTAAATGAATATGAAGGAGTTGCCGATTTGACGCAGATGTATCAAACGACATATGGGGGGGAGATAGCTAATAGAAAGCTAGCTCAATATATCCAGTAAGCCCAAAGTGTTCGTACATGTCGTATTTTGCGTTGAATGGTTGCTTTCTGGTTGCAAGCGTAAAATACTTTACTGTTTAATTTGAGCACTAAGTCTTAAATGTAGGTTCTGGTTATCCTGCCTAGACCTCGGGGAGGATCCTAGGGGACCGACTCCGTCAGGCAGTCCTATTGTCTTGGGCTGCTTCAATGGAATTTCCTACGTTCGAGGTCATGATTACATCACAAAGCATATCGCAGTGCCATCGACATTGCTTATGTCATTTTCCATTGAAAGCTATTCTGCGATGCATCTGCCATTTGCTAACGAGCAAAATCTTGAAAGGAAGGAACTTGTTGGTACTGCATCATTACCACCCCCTGGTTATCACATGCCCATTCCCACTGAAAGATGTCACCGCCCGATTTCTACTCCAATCCTACCTCCAAATTACCGTACTTGCCACAATGTTTACAAACGGCAGGATGTCGTTCGGCATGCTTCGTTGAATGCTCACTATGGCCTCCTCTCTGTAATTGTAATGCTGGGAATATGGTCAGTCATCCCTAATTCCCGACAAACCAAAACCTCCCGAACTAGATCCACCATGATCACCCTGGTGAGGCTTCGTGTCTCGGACATGTGGGCCTCTGCACTTATGTCCATACCCTCAAGCTCCATCTCGTCCTTCAAGTCTTCGGCATCTACGGCATAAAATACGATCTCTCCTCCACAGCTATGCCTCGTTGTCCGAACTGCGAAGGCTATTATCTCCAAGCTTAAATACCTTATCATTCCCGGTCTCTTGGACCCAGATATATGCTTTAGTGCCTCTCATATGTGCGGCAACTGGTAATCTCTTCACAATACTCTTCAACATAGAATGCAGAAGCCGCTCAGAACAGAAACGACCTCCCATACTGGCCAGCTTGTCCTGAATTGCAATCACTGTAATTTTGTCAGTAGTGCGAGGCATGAATGAGAAGGCCGTTTCACCTTCAGTAAGCTCACCCTGTTGTTTGCTTTCATCCCAGAAAGTTGTCAATCTCCCAGCTCTGAGGGTTGTCCGCTACCAGGAGCTTTGCTCCGACTTGCCCGACGTGTGCGGCCTTGTCGAATTTTACCTCTTCGATCTTTTCAATCACGTCATTTTCCCGAGCCTGGATGTCCTTAACTCACAGCAGTTGTTCCTGCTAAAAATCCTTGCATTCAAATCTCAGTCGAGTAACTCGTTCGATCGTAGAAGGTTCTTGTGAAAGGCTTTGATTTCTGAATGCTGTTTTAATTTATTGTCAGCCTGTCTACAAAGCTGAACTACAATCGGACTAGGTAGTTGCCCTGGTCTGTGATGAGCCCGTCCATTCCCGTTGTCCAGCAGGGCAAGAGTCCCCACTTCTAGAAACATCATTTTGCGGGAGCTTGATGCCGGACGTGACATTTGATGGTTCGTCCATTACAGGAGAAGTTATCGCGCGAAGTTGGATGTGAAGACGATTGAAGCTGAGTTGAAGTCCGACTTGTTCATGTTGGTCAACACTAGCGGAAAAGAAAGGCTCGCACAGGTGTGTGAAGCCGTCGGGAAGGTGATGAGTTGCATCTTACCATTCCGCTGAAAGCGAAATGACCCAATTATCTTCTTTCTGGCAACCAGTCGACACCACTATAATTCGATATGCTCATGCTTGTTCTTGGGAAAGAGCATTGAGCATTCGTATCCTCGATGTACGACCCAGAACAGTGCTTCTTCGGGTTTTGGGGGGACTGTTCGTCCCCGAGACTCTATACACACCATGCCTGATATTCATCCCGCTTCCAGGTTGCTGAGATCAGCATAGCGAGGTTCTTCAGCTCTTCGAGGATGGCGTCCACCATGAAGTCCTTCGCTTTGCTGCGAGGCCCGAATCCGGTCGAACGCCCTTGGGAATTTGCTCATGGAGTTGCCCTCAATCCAGTTTCCAACCCCCCTCGTCCCATTCATACCCCCTACCTACTAATACCGCATAGGTTTTGGCTACTATTAGAGATGATTTTGGTGAACTTTCATACCCTCAAACCCGGTGCTGCTCCGTGGAACGTATAGATCGGGTGGCGGTGACTCCATACACTCTCTGCCTGGAAAAACACCAGATAACAACCCCTGGTCCAACGGTATGGCTGAAGGAGTTGGCACCCCAGTCCTCGAATACTATGCTGCAGCTGAGAGTCGATATCAGGGCTGTGCTGTTCTAGTATAAGAGCACCCCCTCACCCCCAAACTTTCCTGCTTTGTGAGATATCGATCAATTCGCTACAATCATGCTGTCAACCCAACCCACTGCTTTGATAGCCAAAGGTGAACCTGGAGCGACCATGGAGTACCCAATTGATCTCTCTTGCCGACCAGAATTATTTCGTGAAAAAGGAACGCATGGTGCGTCTTTTTGGCCCTCATTCTGACCTTACTGACGGAAAGACAGACGATCCGATAGTGCTTGAAGATCCCGCTACCTCAGCAAACTTACTGCAATTGGTGGAGCTCTTGAAATCGAGACAGAAAATCGTTGTTGTAAGCGGATCAGGCATTTCTGTGAATGCAGGATGTAAGATCTTGTCGCTATCCTGTTTCCTTCAAACCCTAAATCTATTTAGTTCCCAATATTCGATGCATAAAAAAGCAGACAGACCTCGACTTTGCACTCCTTTCATCGCACACAAGGAGTGCAAGGTTCTACTCTGCGATCAGCTGCCTGTTCAATCACCTGAAGGCACATTCCACCCAACCAACGCCATTTCATGAGCTCATGCAGGAGCTCGCGAACGAGCACCGACTCATGCGCCAATACACACTGAATATCGACTGTCTCGAGCAGTCCCTTCCTAGGCTTGAGGCTAATACTGTGCGCCTCCATGGGCGAGTTGACCAATTGAGATGTACACGGTGCGACCACACGTTCCAGTTTGAGCCACCGCCATTCCCGGGTGCCGGACTACGCTCATGTTCAAATTGCCTCGAGAGGAGTGTTGAACGGATTTCAAAGGGTCGACGCAAGCTCGAAATTGGGTTACTGAGGCCCAATGTTCTCCTGTACGACGAGCCTGATCCGGACGGAGATACTATCCAAGATTCGCTGCAAGATGATGTGGAGGAATGTCCAGATCTCGTCCTGGTGGCTGGAATGACTCCCACATCCGACAATATTCGGAGTTTGGTTAAAAATCTGCGTGACGCAGCTCGGAGCTTTGGTGGCAAGACCTTCTGGGTTGGCAAAGAGGAGCCGTCATCCAAGCTCAAACCCCTGTTTGACTACGTCTACCCAGGCGATTGTGATGCAATTGCCCGACTTTACAACTTGAAACCACCTGCTCATCGTCTCACATATGACCGGCTGTGTGAATACGATGACAGACTTACCGATGTACTCGTGGATCATGTAAGATTTCGACTCTGTTTAGAAGTAATTTATGGCTAATTTGCTACCCAGGCTCTCTACTGGACCACAGTTCGTAAGGCTCGCAAGTCATATCAGCCCCTCATTCTTGTCCACGATGATGTGATCTCCGCCTTGCGCGAAAACGTAATACTACAGAGGGATTTTCCGAAAGCGATGGCGCAGATTCTTAAGCTACCCGGCCTGAAGCAATACTCAGAGAGCTTTCGATCCCCTAGTGAGGTGAAGGACTTCCATCGTCACATGAGGAAGTATCTTGACATCTATCTACAGGATTGTCCCTTTGAGATATCGACTACCTACAGATACTCCGCTTCCAAGCAAGAAGCCTCGATTGTAGCGCGGAAGCGCATTTTGCGCGGTGAAGAGATCAGGTATCTCTGCGGGACTACAGTGCCCCTGCACAAAGAAGAGCTAGCTCTGCTGTCTCAGGATGGGAGCGACTTCAGTATCATGGAATCGTATAGGAAAAAAATTACGTCGCTCATGCTTGGACCTGCACGTTTCGTCAACCATGACTGTAATCCCAACGCTCGGCTTGATCAAAGCTCCTCTGGAGCGAAAATTACTGCCATCAAGGACATTCAACCCGGTCAGGAAATCACCGTATCCTACGGTGATGAATACTTTGGAGACGACAATCAAGACTGCCTTTGCGAAACTTGCGAGCTAGACTATCATGATATCCAGCCTCAACCAAATCATGGTTGCAACACTATGCCGAATCGCAAAAGAGATGCGGGTCAAATCTCAAAGAATTCCAACATTAAGAACGGACCCTCGGCAAAGCGTGTCAGGAGAGGTGATCAATCTAGGTTTACACAAGATTCTGGCTGTTTTACTTTAAAATCTCCTCTAATTACATGCCTCTACCATAGAGATCTGCGTCACCGTCAACTCTATGGATATCAGTGGCCGAAGACTCGGCCAACTCGCGGAGACAATGAGATTCCGTTATATGGTTTGCTACGCCCTAACAATCTGTATTGAAATCGACGTGGTTTCTGCATCTGGAAAGTACTTTTTAACAAATGACTCGATGTGTTCGGCTAGCCAGGAACAGCCGCTATGGATAGAAGCAAAAAGAAGGCTGGTACTCATGATTAAAAACTTGACGTACGAAACCTTTTGGCACATGTAGCTATCCCGGAGGAGATTCTGATTCACTGAATCGAAATTTGGTATTTATAGAAGAGATATGTCCTAATGCACAGGTAGGTTTATACAGCTGCACTCGACGACAAGGTGCTGAAGCTGGGAGTCCTAATGCAATAATGTCATCATCTAACGATTTCTACAATGATATCTTCCATGAGCATAGCACTCCCGGATGACCATTTCAATCAGCGGTCAACGTATCCCTAGAAATTTGGAAGTACAAGATCATAATACTGTACTAGAATCCCTAGACTTGCTTTCTAGCTCCAGGTTTAAATAATCTCCAAGTTAGGAAGCATAAAACCAACGGGGAACATCTTCGTGCATCCCATTGCACAGCATGCCGGGTAAACTGACATAGATGCTCCGCTCGTATACTAGCGGATGAATGGGTCATTGCTTCGACGAATCTCGCCTCGACCCGACCACTACTCTTTTTAGGGGATTCGTTCGGAGCTGCTTCGAAAAAACTACCAACCGATCGCCATCCACTCCCTGATTAGAGGAAAACAAGGCATATCTTCATCCATGGGGCGTGCATGCGTTGATTCTGCGTTTTTGTTCAAACCATGGATTTGCAGTGGCTTGCAAAATTATGAGGTCGGACCATCACATATCTTTCGTTGTTGGTTGATCGGCCATATGAGGACGAATTTTGGGGCAATAGAGGAAGTGGTGCTTCCTGTGATCAGTCACAGGAGAGCAGGTAAGGCGAATATCCTGTTAGAAATGGCGCAAAGCTTTATGGACCGATCTATGCCCCCAAAGAAACAACGCCACAGATCGGTGAACAGGAAACGTGAGAGCCAGGGCTCCTACGACTGATTCTTCTTTTGCAGATGAGAAACACATAGGCTGAGAGATGGATTGCTCGCGTTTGAATGTTAGCCCCGGAATGAACGTATGAGACAACTACTTAGTTTTAAGAAGTAGTTGAGGGAGTTGCTGAGCGACTGAGGCACCCATCCATATGTTTCAACCTGTCGCCAGGATAGGGCAAAAGCTGGTGTGGGGGTGTTGCGTGGAAACAATGGCAAGCGAAACAAAAAAACAAAATACCGAAGATATCATTTAATTAGTCTTGAAAGTACCATAGAAATTTATCGTTGATTTGTGCTTAATGTCGGCGTCGAACCAACGCCGACTCGTTAAATCGCCGCCAACAATCCCTTTATGACATTTGATTAGAAGCAAATATCAAGGTGGTAATTAGAGACAGTTGATAACTAGACAGTGGGCATTATAAATAAGTTAGCTCATACTATAGAGGTTCCCTAACAGAGCAAAGAATGTTCGGAACGTTGTCTCCCAATTATATAGCCTCCGTTTTTGGGAGACTTTTTTTTCCACTATTTTAATCTTACATTTTTAATTGGCTGGAAGTGCAATGAGATGAGTAGTAGGCCAATACTGCAAATGAAGCATGTTTCGCTTCGCATTGCCATTACTGATGACAAGACTTAAGTTTTATGAAATTGTCAGTCCTTTTTTTGTCAACAAGTCCAACAAATATATCAACCTAGCAACAATGTTACTGTATCAGTTTCACGAACCTCTAACTTGTTAGATTATAGGTGCTCTCGTTGACGACCACCTCCTTAACAACCTCTATGACGGTCCTGAGTACGAAGTTTTCTGGTCCGCTCTCGAAAAGCTCGATTTTTCCATTTACATTCACCCGACATATCCACCAATCTTAGAAGTCAATGTAGTAGGAGGTCTCTATACACTATATCAAAATAGTTTCACCTTAAATGATGCCTCACTTTTGGCTACAGCTCGCTGGGGCTGGCATAGTGATGCCGGCATGCAATTTCTCCGACTCTGGTTAGCAGGAACCTTTGACAAGCATCCAAATTTCAAGATGATCCTTGGTCACATGGGAGAAATGCTCCCATATATGCTTACACGGGCAGATTTAACACTTGGCTAGGTTAAAAGTACAGGAGCTACTTAATTATCCTAGAGGCTTACGCTAACAACATCTGGGTGACGACAAGTGGAATCTTCAGCTTAGATCCATTCATTACGCTGCTATGGACTAACTTACCGCTCTAGATAGAATTATGGTAAGCTTTTATGAATAACTTGCAGTGAGAAAGCGATTGATCGGGATGTAGTACTCGGTTGATTATCCTTGGTCAAGAAATGAATTGGGCACGGCGTTTATGGGAGCACTTGAGTCTTCCGGTTTGATTAATAACCAAGACTGGGACAACATTGCATTCGGAAATGCTCAGAAGTTGCTCAGAATATCCTGAAGCTAAGTTTAGTAAGTTAGTGATAAACATATCAAGAGGAAATACGACATTATATCAAATTAGTTCAACCAGAGGCTATAATTGAAAGATAAGTATACTTCCAATGGGAAAATCTTGTTTGTGGCACAATTACGGCCCTGAAAGCTCGATTTGAACGAGTAATAAAACTATTGTCACTTAGACTTTTCACGCGAGGAGCTTGGAATATGCGGGAATTTGTGGGCGCGGCGCGTGGTTGTCAGTGAGAGGTCGGTTTGTGTCTGCATAGAGGAGAGCTGAGTGGCCACCTTCGCTCATTGTTTCTTTCAGGAGACGTATACACGTCAAGTCGAGGTTTTCTCTCTCCCATATTAATTTCTGGTATTCAACCTCCTGCGGTTATATCATCCATGATTCCATTAGCCAGTGGGCTAATAACTTAGTACGGCAACCTCACTTTCAGACATCTGTAGTCCTTGGACGTGATTGAAATCATCCGTGTGCAGCAGAGTATGGTGATTGACCATAGTCACAAACTCACAGCCACTAGACACCTCTTTCTTGCAGGGAGGGCCGTTTGATAACAAGATTTAGAAGTACTCGCTCGGATCTTCAAGATCAAATAGTAAGATAGTATGAAGATCTCTCGGGATCAAGGGCTTTCCCAATAAATGGCATTCCATGCTTGGGCAGCAAAGGTCCTGGAACTTTGCTTAAGTTCTTCATCTCCACCTGAAAATAAGCGTGCTGCCTCTGCTATCCTCTTGTTCATCCGTGTTAGCATTTGTCCATCATCAAACATTTGCGTCAAAGATTGATTGGGATTGACATATTCGGGGCGTGCAAAGAGGGCAGTCAAGCCTATCTGACCAATTGACTGTGTTAGATTAGGCAAGAAAGGGATAATATCTTGGACATCCTCAGCTATCGGAATTGGCTGGTATAGTGCGAATGGATGGAACGGTAGCAAGCCTGATGCTTCTGAAATGTCATTTGTATTGAGAGTTTGGTGTATCGCGCTACCCAAGAAAGCGATATGTGTAAGAATATCGACGAGTGTTCTTCGGTCAGCTGATTTTGGAAAATCTACAATATCTGCAAGCACA
Organism: Coleophoma eucalyptorum; assembly: GCA_026120035.1. Classification (NCBI taxonomy): domain Eukaryota; kingdom Fungi; phylum Ascomycota; class Leotiomycetes; order Helotiales; family Dermateaceae; genus Coleophoma; species Coleophoma eucalyptorum. The sequence goes on along the minus strand of JALRME010000076.1, from coordinate 42,639 downwards.
AATTCCAACATCCAAGCTTGCAGCTCTTCATCCTGCGCAAAAGTTGAGGGATGTATACAGTAAGAGTCTATAAAAGTTTTCATAAATATTTGTATAGCGGTGTAGATGACTGATGCATCTTCGAAGAATGGGAAGTGTTTAATCCGAGAACCATGCGTTGTGTTAATTAGACCACGACTTGCGAGATTTTCGTAAAAGTAGTTTACTTGGAAGGCTGTAGAAATCCCTGTATTATAAATGTCTAAAGTAGTCTGGGCGGCGGCATTTCTACTGAAAGCAAATAACCGGTCAATATAACCTCCCAACCTTCGAGAGCTAGGGGTTACTAGACAAGTTAATATGAAAGCCAAACGATATTGATATTTGAATAAGGATTAGTGTACGTCTGTCCAAGAGAGCCATCACTGGATGCTCTCTACTTGGTCCCCTATAGGTCGCTTCATTATGGGTACCAGAAAGTTGATACCATTGCGAATGCCAGAAATCATTCAGGTTAAACATCATTTTCGCCAGTAGCCAATCATCGAATGAGTCTGCAGGTGTATAAACTAAATTAATTTTCATTGTTTGTGCGAATAGCCAAAGGAAGGAGTTCTCCTCTTCTTGTAGGGTGAATATAGAAATATGCGTCACAAGCCGCGGCAAATCTTTCAGTCCTCTGTAAGATTGATTGATAACATAATCCACATAAAAGAGATTCCTGACTCAAAAATTGAGTGAACAGTTGTATTGGCGACTTCATAGGCGATCAATTCCTCGATTTGGAACCGAACTGTGTGATTGATGGCTACAATCGATTGCTTGAATATAGGTTGACCGAAAGCCTTTCCATTGAGAACATCAAGTCATTGGTGTAATTTATGAAGATCCCTTAATCAATCTCGGAAGTTATACTTTGTTTCCATTGGCCTTGATATAAAATTTGGTTGTCAGAAAGCTGTTTGATACCTTCACCCTACCATCGATCAATATGCTTTGCACCGCATATTTTTCAGGACTTAACATACTACTATGAGGGCTTCTGCCACTGTCTCGTCTAGTTTACCGCTGCTTGGCTATACTATGAGTCTACTATGAATCTAGCAAGATCATTCTCAGTTATTGAGTTTCCTAAGAAACCCGACGGTCGGTACGAGACATTTCCACGTATTGAAGGCCCATACAGGAATCTTCCTCTTTTGTTTACAATAGTAATTGTTCGTCCAATAACATCAGCATGGTCAATTGGTAAACTAAATAATTCAGTCGAGATGGAATTTTCACCACAATGATACGACATAGGGGAAGCATTTGGTATTGCTTGGCACAGCAGCGATGCAGAAGAAAAAGCCAGATATCTCGGCCATGAAAAACGAGTACAAATATTTCTTGGTATTGATAATGAAGTATTCGAGCAATTGAAGAGTTTGGAATGTAAATGACGCCAAAATCTAAGATTGTTTTCAGATTCAGGCTGGAGACGTTACAAAGTTGGGATTTGTAGATGCTATCTTGGTTAGTTCTCGCTGAGGCTGCATCTTTCTGTTTATTCAAGCGAAATTCTAGTAAAGCTAAGTACTGTACAGTACGAGCAAGTTGTTTTTCTTGCATTCCTACTTTAGCTGATGACGCGCTCTATCTGCAGCTGCCTAATATCATTGATGACATGCTTAAAGATTTGCACCTCACAGTGACGGACCATTGTACATTGCTGACATTTTAGGAAAAACTTAAACTTTACACGTAATATTTCGTGGAACCCCCTACTCCTTTCCAAGTTGGTAGGGCACCGCAAAGTTGTAAGACCAGAAAGCGCCGCCTTTGAGACTCATGATGACCTTTCTTCTAACATGTTCTTTGAGATTCGATATCATTATAGCACAGCACAGTACTGTACTGTATTGTGCTGTTAAAAAATTAAATATACAGTAAAGATATGTTAGACTGACGTTTTGAGTAACTGATGACTCCGTTCCTTATGCTAGTGCAAGTTTACGAGCGAGATAATCAGACCCAATGCTGTGGTGAGTTCAATCAAGGTATTCATGACGGTAGAGCTCTAGTAGACGAGTCTACCTCCCAAGACAATGTCACGGTGTGATTTGAGACGATGGACAGCAGAAATTGCTACTAGGAGCGTAGATGATCTCTGACTCGTCTTGCGGCCTCTTTCGTTTGCGTGAAGGAGAATTAGCCCTCCGTTATCCTAGAACTGTCAGTTTATATACCTTCAGGTAAAGCAGAGTAGTTCTTTTATCTAAGCTACTCTCTTCTAAAGACTATATCCAACCCGTCCTTCCTCTTTAGTACTCTTTAACAAGTGTTTCTTCTAGTATGGCTTCTTATCTCTGCTCCAGCAAAGATTTCGACTCGATATGGAAATTTTTGTTTCAGAAAAACAGAACCGTTTGATACATGGAGCAAATCTGGAATGACGTTTCTCATACTTGGAACAAACCTCCAATTCGTCATAGATCCTAATGATAAATTTTGTACGCCACTTATGGGTGATGATCCGGTATTGGCAATAGCTACTTTATTTACTGGCAAGTTTACTACGGCCGGCTGGGATACCTTTAGAGACTGCCTTCATCCTCACTCATATAACGAAGAAAACTATGAAATTCAGTTCACAAGTCTAAACGTTAAGTTGAACGTCTACAATTTGTATCATAAAACATCGTCACACGGAACAGTAGCCATAAAAAGGCCTCAGCGACTATTTCATGATAAGTTTGATAGCGGAGATACTTATACTATTTCGACATCTGTGAAGGTATACGGAGGTGGCATAGTAGAGTGGGACAAGGAAAACTATGGCTCTGAGATACCAGGACCAATTTCTAAACATGGTATAGATTACCAGATTAAGCTGAAATATTCTGGCCAAGTTTATAAGCTATATATTACAAACAAGACAGTTACGCTACCAGTATAAGCAAGAGACACACTAACATCCGTCGCTGCATCCAGAAACGCACCCTGTTACCAGACGAATCTAAAGTTTAAAAATCACAAATCTTTTCTTGAGAAATCTTCGAAATTGTTACAATAATACAGTATTAATATACAAACTTCTTTGACCATTTTTCGATGAGGAAACCACTCAGTAACAAGAAAAAGATGAACGTGCAATCGGTACTTTGAATTCAATTGATTCTAAGTTTGTGAATTCATTGAAAATTCACAGTCCAAGCCCCCGGCTACTCTGAAAATTAACATTAATGTGGAAGCCCGCTCGAGCATGATGTACTAAACGAAAAAGTTGTATCTAACTTATTCTTGAAATATTTCATTTTAAAATCCTATATACTGTAATATCAAAGCGATTCTACTAACCTACACTGCAATTAATGTAACTAGTATCAGGGACCCTTGTTCGCTTGATTGGAAGTATCAACTGATGTGGCGACGCCGCATGATACAGCACTTCCTAGTCACCACAATGCTGACAATGATTTTTTAGTATCGTGGCGAAGCTTAGAAACCCAAATCAAACTGTTCTGTTAGTTTGAAAGGCACAAAGTGATTGTGGTGGTGTTGTAGGCTGAAGGGTCTATTTTACTCCGAATTGACGCCCTCTGCAATTAGGCGCGGTGGCGACGACGTGATCGTAATTTTCAGAGTAGCAGGGGTTTGGACTGTTCAGAAGTGGTCACACAATATGATTGACACAAAAATAATAGAAATTTTCAGTAAATTCAGGTTTCAAGAATCAATTGAATTCAAAGTACCGATGGTTTGTCTCGCCACGGGGTGCGTCTCCCCACGCAGGGACGGATGTTACGTTGAACATGCATCGAGAGATTACGTAGTTATAGACTGAATTCTATTACACACGACGAGTGCGAGCGCATCTGTAAGGAGCCATACGTCTTTAAATCTGAACGCTGGATTGATCCAGACTGCACTGATGTCAAGTCAGCAAGCCAGCCGTTCTCTCTCGGCCCTCGCGTCCGCCCTGGAAAGCTGTGAGCTAACCTTTCCACCCACGCAGCTCTGTCGAGTGAACCTATCAAGATGCTAACTTAATGACCGCCTTGCCGCAGCTTTGCGTGTGAACAAATGGCGTTCCAGAATTGCAAAGATTGTTTATGCGTATGACATGGTACTTGTGAACCAGGATCTCGATTGGATCAACACATGCAAGATGCAATTCTTGTGGTGGAACCCCGAGTTCAATGTGCGAGCCCAGCACGGCTTGAGTTCTTGAAGCGGAGGACATTGATTTGTCTAGACGAAGTTCATAGGCTACCCGAGCGATGTAACTACTCGGTGACCCTATCCGCCAACAAATGGGCCCAGGTTTTGGGACGGAAGTGGAAATTCTCTAGCCTCCTGACTGTCAAGAAACTTCCATAAGTTAGCTATAAAAGTTAGAACTGTTATAAAGCTATGTCCAGGCCTAAATGGCGATGATATTTAGCTCTATTAACTCCCTTGGTGGTGGCTATGGGGATATATTTTAAATATAACTAACTTAACTAAACTTTCGTAACTACAAGCATTACGCTCTATTACGAATCGCTTCTTCCCGCACACTTCATTCATCTCGATGCTATGTCATTCTCGCCATCACTTCTTTTCCCGAAACCAAAACCATGATTCAAGCTGTACTATTTACAACAGGCTTATTCGGGCTTCTCCCACCAAGTTACTCTCCTAGAGGGCAACATGGCTCCGTCTTCTCCCCCAAACTGATACTGATACGAGAAGCAAATGGGATGTAGCAATTACGGCAACGCGATGGCAGTCTTTCGTCAAAATATGACATAAACTTTGATTCCGGTTTCTACAGACATCGTGCAACCCCTTCTACTTTAATTTCGTTGACAATCAAGATTCTGACCCCTCCTGAATGATTTCAAAACGTGTATCCAGACCATTCTTTGCAATTGTGACAATGACTTTAGTATCTTCATCGCTTGAGCCGCAATTTAAGCTTACCATCGCGGTTCGTTTAGCCGACTTCTTTTTCGGTAGGTCTCCATCGCATCCCTTCCGCTTTTCGACAGCATCTATAGCGGCCCACAAACTGTTGTCGTGATGATCTCCTGTTGCACTCTCGGCAGCATCCTTTTCAATCCGCTTAGGAAGAAGCATTACTTGCTTGTCATCAGTACTTGGGATGTGATCGACGGAGGATAAACTATCTGAAATTGGCTCATTGTTCCCGTTCAGGAGAGGTGTTTTCCTGTAGTCTATGTCAGCTTTTAAATCACAATATCTATAAACTTCCAAATACTCACCCATGTGTAGATGAGGGGGTTGATGATGCCTGTAACGGTTTGAGAGATGACGAATCTCCAGTTTTCGACTCAGGAGCCACTTTGTTCTCTGTTAGAGGCTCTGCTGTGGCATTTCCCAAGGTGGACGTGCTCTTAGATGCCTGGGTTGCCGATGGGCTTATCGACGGAGTGTTCGACGTCGATGGTGGCGGCTGTGTGGGTGCCGTTGCTACTGTGGAGTTTGTCTTCATTGGCGTGTTGCTGGTTCCGTGCTTGTTCGCTGTCTTAGCTAGTGACTGTTGGTTCAAAGATACCTCTGCACGACGACGCTTCTCTGGCTGCTCGTGATAATCAGCGGGATGTTTGAACATGGTTTCGAGTGATACGATGGGGTGGAGGTGAATTCAGCAGCTTGATGCCTTATATCTTATCGACGCGCTTGCGATTTGATGTTCCCTCTTAGGTGACAAAAAGCGTCTTCATATAGTTTGGCCTGTGGTTTGGTCATCCACAGGCTTTAAAACTTTGCCCAGTTGTGCTCGTCAAGTATCACGTTATATGCCGCATAGTCAGCTCTATAACTTCTGAATCTACACTGTCACTTATGACATATAGCTATTGTCCAGACTTCAATATCATCCAGACTTCAATGTAATCCAGACTTCAATGTCATCCAGACTTCAATGTCATCCAGACTTCAATGTCATCCAGACTTCAATGTCATCAATAATCTAATGCTTCCATCGATGCGCAGCACCTGACGACGTTAGAGCCATAGAGACGATTACAGATGGGAAAGGCTATGTTTATTCATGGTAAGATTACTATAGTCACTATTCCAAGCTCAGAGAGCATCATAGCTGTAGTACAGGTACGAAGATTCATAAGCGTCACATCATGAAAGTATTAAGTAGTATATGAGGTAGTTTGGGTACAGTGATCTCAAATTGCCAACAACCAAGAAAAAATACAAACATATCACAAATCAACACTTCTTCAGACGTGAGAGCACTTCGCTAACATGAGACTTGACAACGTAAGTGACTTCCCCGCCGCATTGCAACAATACTCAAAACTCTTAGGTATATCGAAGTAGAAGCCCTACCAGTCACGTTACTTTCCAGGTTGATGATGCACAACGGAAGATTGGGAGGCATCGTCGCCGGCTGGAACGAAGATTGGCGCAGCGAATAAATTTAGGAGAGGAGCGGCTCACCGGGCTTGAGGCTCGAATAAAACTATGCGAAGATAGATATCGAGAAATAGAAGACGAAGATGAAATCATGCATAAATATAAAGAACTCAGCGAAGCACAAAATCACTTTATCGAAGCCCAAAAGTTACGTATATTAGAGCTTGAAAATCAAAGCATAGCACATACGGGTGAACTTTCAAGAACTTGTCAACTTAATCGAGACCTATCAGCCACCATCCGCTGCCAAAATATGACAATATGTGACCTCGAAAAGCGTCTAGCCGAGGGTGCGAGTAATTACGCGACAATTGCAACTCTGTTCCAGGATCATAGTCTATACGAATCCTTAAGCCTCGATTCAAAGGCTCTTAACTGTGCCATACAGGACGATCTCTTTACTGAGTTCTTTGCAAGTAATCATAATACGATTTGCGCTACTGAAGTAGAGGATTTAGCAACCTGTCAAAATTTCCCATAGCAGATAGTCCATCTCCGATATCGAACCAATGGCTGATCAAGGATTCGGCAAGCCCAAACTCGCAGATGACTGCTTGGCAGAAAACTGAAGTTAGACAAGAAGACGGGTTCGTCTGTAGGTACTAATTAATTAATCTTAGATCTGATCCAAAGCTATTTCATAAGAATTGACTTGAGTCCAAGATTCGATGAATTCAACTGGAGAATATGAGTGACTGATTCGTGGGTAATGTAGCCTCTAACTTAGGAATGATTGGTGTTATACCCAAATTCTAGCCAGCCAGTTGTAAATCTTCAGAATCAAAATGTAAGTATGAGAAATGTGATAAAGCTTTGGTATTTTGCATTGGATAGAGATCAACGCATTGTTTATTCGTCTACATCTATCTATCAATATCTGGATACTTATCTAGACTAGTTCATATACCTCAGTTGTCGAGCATGCTATTGTTGGGTGATGGCGTCTCTGAACGTCGACAGTCGTCCATTTCATCGTCGGACTTCGCTAACTTTCCAAAGTAAAACTTGTTTCAACTCATCCTGAATCTGGAAGATCTACCACCTGTGGAATTCGAGTCTGTAGAGCTCCAACGCAAAAATAAACAAAGCATGTTTCGAAGTTTAAAACTGATATTCGGTTGAGTCACTGTGATATCGAAGTGTCGATGTGATACTGTACGTATCTAGGGAACTCCTACCCCATGAAGTGAAGAGTGGTGAGGCAGTCTAGTATTGCTAAATCAAGCATAAACTTACTGTAACTTAATACTCGAAGAACATACAAGTCTGTAAGTCTAGGAGGTATGGACCGTAGAGAACGATGTTAGAAAGGTTTTCCCTAGGATGATCAGGGGGATGGTGGAATCACGGCTGCTATAGCCAACGGACTTGCAACATAGCTTTATTATGGCCGTCGCCCATCAGTCATCTAGGGACGTCAGATATAGGACAAGCCGGTCTTCGAAGAGCGTAATATTAATGTTATAGTTACAGTGCTTCTATCGGCGTGTATGGGTGTATGCATAGATAGAAGCTAGACCGCTCAGTAGAGGAGGTCGATAGACGTACGAGTGCAAGAACCTGCCCTACTTAGTTGAATAATCTAGAACATTGGATTATCCAGTACCCAGTCACCTGACCAGGACAATAGGCATAAGCGAGTATGACCCGAGTCGGAAGGGTTTCGGACCCAGGAAGCATATTAAGGGGATATGACATGGAAATTGGTTTCTTTCTTCCGTTTCTTCGTATATTTTTTGTGTCCTTTGTACGAGACCTATAGGATTCAGTCAATAAGGTTATTGTGCTCCCAAACACCTCTATCTTGCCTTTGATTCACCTATATCCTTACAATGAGTGTCTTAAAGTGTGCTACATCTTCTAAGGAAGATACACTCTTTGGTAACTATACCAAAACTAAGCTATTACCGATATAGCCATCCTATTGGATAGGCTAGATCCGAGTCTGATATAATCAATCAATCAATAAAATAGGCGTGCGAGTAGCAACTTATTATAGTTGTATAACAAGATCTACCAAAAATTGTTCTCGAAAGATTGGATACTTTCCTAGAGAATAGATATACTGCTTTGTCTAACGGAATTATTTTAACAACGAGCAACTAACTACGATATCTCAGCCCATAGAAGAGAGGCGCCGGTACATTGTTTCCTTGAAAATTTAACTAACAGATAACGTTCCCTGGAAAACAGGGATTTCGGCAAGACGAGCCGTGCTTAGCCACACACATCGCAGCCACAACTTGAGCAGCCACAGGTTTTATCTACATCAGACACAACGCAGGTGATCAGAGACCCTTGATTGCTTGGTCAGAGGTACCAACCTATGTGGCGACGTTGCATAATGCAGCACTCCCTAATCACTACGAGGCTGAAAACAAATTTTCAGCATCGTGGTGAGGCTTGGAAACCCTGATCAAATTGTTTTACGAGTTTGAAAGGCGCAAAGAGCTCGTGGTAGTGCTATAGGCTGAGGGGTCCCAATTTACTACGAACTAACACTCTCCGCAATTAGGCGCGACGACGACGACGCGACGGTGATATTCAGAGTACCCAGGGTTTAGACTGTCTAGGAGTGGTCACCCAATGTGGCTGACACAATATTCATAGGAATTTTCAATGGATTCACAAATGTAGAATTAATTGAGTTCAAAGTACTGTACCGATGCTTTGTCTCATCACGGGGTGGGTCTCTCGACGCAGGGATGGACGTTAGTTGATATGTATTTGTAGGTTCCAGAAAATTATCAGTGATGTGTTTGTGAGGATTTGGCACAGGTTCTTCGACTACTAGCCAAATCAAGTCAACATAATTCCTAAAGAAATTGTGAAGAGAGCTTCCTTCTTACATGATCCAGCTGCAGCAAGCTTCAGCTTCTTCCGATGTCTCCTTTGGTTAAGCCGGTTTTGTATCCTTCTTTTTTCTCGTTGTGGAGTGTTATGGTCACATGGATGTTTGTGAGAAATCTCATCGCCCATGATATTCCAAGAGAACAGCACCCGCGAACTGATCTATAGCCATCTCTGCTATATTATTCTTCAAACATAATTCTCATCGCTTTTGTGAGGTCTCCACGAGTCAGATTACCCAACATCGCTTACCAGCATTAAACCTCATGATGGCCCAAAAATTGTCATCTGGACCCGTAACAAGTCATCAATTTCGGTACAGATAGGGGTAACAGTAATGCAGTCAATAGAATGCAATTTCTACCTGATGCCTCGATGATGTTTGGTAGAGCGTTGATCCTTAATTCCGATATGATGACTTTACCCTGCTATAGACTGAAAGTGTTTAGTTCGGATTGATGACTTTACCCTGCTATAGACCGAAAGTGTTTAGTTCGGATTGATGACTTTACCCTGCTATGGACCGAAAGTGTTTAGTCGGATTGATGACCCTTACCCTGCTAGAGGATGAGAAAAATGAGGTTCAGAGTATTAGTGTCGTTGATGCCGAGAACAAGGCATAGTGTTTAGTGGAAATTGATGACCTTACCCTGCTGGAGGTTGAGAAAAATGGGGCTCAATATGTCACTATTGATTGATTGATAAACTCACCCGGGCTCGAAAAGTGTTTACTAGAGAATGATGACTTTACCTTACTGGTGGACGAGGATATTGGGTTCAAAGTACTAGTGTCGATTGATGGCCTTTCCCTGTAAGAAGATATAGGAGCCGAAATTCTAGTCCAGATATGATGACCCAATCGTGATGCCGAGAAAGGCGTGCAGCGAGGATCGGCCAGGCCAGGATTGATTGATGACCCTATCCTGCTTGCGGGTGAGGAAAAGTGGGGTTGGTCGTATTTAAAGAATTGGTTTCAAAAGGTTGTTGATCTGGACATAATGACCCCTGCTAGGTGGATTAGAAATTTTAAGCGGGTGGGAACAAGAAGTATGACTAAATTGGTATTAGCTCATATGACACGGGGACGCTAAGCCATCTACATTTAGTCCTCGCGAAGCCTCGGAACGAGTATATGATTTTCCGGGGAATATGCGAGAATTGCATGCGAAGGCTGGGACGTCTATATTATTCCAGCTTCGCTTTACAATTCATAGGTTGATGCATTAACTAAGCGTCAATCTTAACTTAACCAAATTACAATACATATATTATGATAAAATAACGTGATTTGTAAGTGAATGGGCCATATAAGCGAGTGGGCCATTTTGCACCAATGTGTGAGAACCTGACCTGCCCAGATTGATTAATTGGATAATCCAGGACATTGCATTATCCAGGAACACAGATCACGTGACTCGATGACAGTATGCATAAGCGGGTATGACCCGAGTCAGAAGGGTTTCGGACCGAGGAAGCATGTTGAGGGGACAGGACATGGAAATTGGTTCTTTTTCTTCTGTTTCTTCTGATCTTTTTTGTGTCCTTCGTATGAGACCTATAGGATTCAGTCAATATAAGGTTATTGTGCTTCCAAACACCTCTATTCTGCCTTTGATCAAACCTGTGTCCTTACACGAAGGCAATGATGCACGAGGTAGCCCTTCTTCATAGTGAGGTCTCTATACTACGTAGGTCAAATGAAGACTTAAGCAAACGTTGGAGGGCTCAAAAACACGTATACAGCTTGGAGGAGCCCTTATTATACAAGATGCGAACGACCTACTAACTTAGACTAGATCAGAGGGATATAAATAAGCAGGTAGAGCAAGAAACACGGGTACGGTGTTGTGGTGTCTGTGGTAAGCCTGGCCATAATGCACGTACCTGTCAAGAGGCTATAGAATCATCTGATTCAGCTATTTCAGATGTAGTTATAGCTAATTAGTAGTGTTGGTATTGCTAAATTGAATAACGTAGGTTATAAGCGAGTGGGACACTTGAAAATACACCAAAATTCGCAATTCAGTGACCCATCGATTTTGAATAGTATCTTATAAGACTTGATTAATAAATTTATTGATATATAATCTAGAGATTTCCTAAACCCTGATTACATAAGATCTATAGTTGTTGAAATATAAAAGAAAAATTGAAAGGTATGGATTATTTGGCCCCCAAGTTTTATATCTAAGTATTTATAATAGATATTAACCTAAGACTATGTATATGGTTTACGTATCCATTGAAAGATTATTTGCTAAATTTTAGAAAACTCAGTCAAGTATTTAAAGAAACATAAGGATATGAAAATCGCGATTTTTGGTGCGTTTTCCAGTGTCCCACTCACTTATTTGTCCCACTTGCTTATGACGCTACTACATTGAAGAGCCGGCAGCTGGGGCCTCTTTTAGACACTTGGAGATGTGTTAGAAGGATGTTTGGAGAGCAGTTATACGAACCTCTCTTGCTTGGAAGTGCAGGGGTTGTTAAAATGTGGGTAGCTGCTGTAGGCGTAGCAAGGAGAGTGGAGCAGATCTGCTCTGGCTCGACGGCTATATAACAGAAGTGGATCTCAGTTTGACCACGTACAATAGAATCTGCATGTCACATCACTGGCATGGTGTACAGACTCGATGTCAGCAGAAAGCGACTAGGATGTAAAATCTGGGTGGTTGAAGGATGCCACAAGCGTGGAGACTTTTCGCGACGGTCAGCATGGTCTATTGGCGAGGGGGAAAAACATCACGAACGGACTCAACTCACATAAGGTTAGTGTGCATTTCCCAGAATCTCGTTTCTCAATAGTTCAAGGACATTTATCATCACCACTACAGTATCATGAGTCCAAATGCAACTATCAAATTGGAGGTCGACGATAAGGATGTCCTACGACCCATTAACATTTTCGACATTGCATACAAGACGTGGTGTGAGTCTCATAAATTTAATGTTGGAGATTCTCAAAGAGTTAGTCTTCACATTTTAAAGCGCTTGAAGAATTACACCTAATATTTCTCAGCTTAAAGATTTCAAAATGCAATTGGAAGATTGCGCTAGTACTTTAGACATGTCGAAGCTTCAAGACGAGAGTATCGTCCGCTGGTGCGGTATTTTTCTTATAGCATGCGAACACTGGAGAGCACCTATCAATCCACAAGAAAATGTAAGTATCAGAGTATTTCAAGTGGACTTTGCTAAGCCTCTAAGCTACGTACGTTTAGTTCTAAGGTTTTTGAAATTCTTAGGCACTTCCCTCAAGAGGTCGAAGGAGAAAAGTCCATAAGAGTATGGTTTTGCGACCCGGCAGGAAGTAATATCCAATGTGTCGAAGAAAAGAAGTACGAAGTTTGCTTTTCTAAGAATGGGCTTTCAGTCAAAGGTTATCCTATTAAGCCCTTGATCATTTACGATGTGCATAGTACCTAAATAAGTTAGATTGAATTAATCAATTACAGATGTCATTGTGAGATGTTAGAACACTAAGGTCCGTACAGAACCATGTACAGACACATCGAGTATCATTCATAAGAGATTATTGAGGCTTTCAATGTTACTCCCACAGCTTCTTGCTGCCTTAGATTCATGGGTTGGAAGACATTGTCTCTGCTTTATGAGTTACCTCACAGCCGCGCCCACTACAACTCCTGCACCGAGTTAAGTTTCACTCCTAGCGAACACGACAACACCATACCGATTGTCCAATCCACACCCGCTTTTCCCTATTTTTTCGGATCCTAGAGCTTACATTACTTCCGGGCATCCAGGTGGTAAGCCATATTGGAATGATATTTGACTGCCTCTGCAACAGCGTAGGTGAAAACTGGGAAAACGTGGACATATGAAAACACTAAGAGGGCAGGAGACCGGTGACTAATAAGTTCAGAATTCAGAGATTGTCCAAATTTCGAATTACGGGTCTACACCTCTGGTCTGATGAAAAGGAGGCCGGAGAAAGCTATGCGCGCGCTAAGATCGAAATATTCCAACCGGAACGAATGGTAGCTTTCAGCCTCAACCAATCATAAAGCCAGCATAAACCCCGACTTCCTTGCTATGCCCTCAACATCGGGTTGCACAATACTTTGCCATGCGCTAATGATAGTGACGAATTTGTATATTGCTTAAACGCACGATCAGATCCTAATATTATGGTCGCCTGCCTCAATCGCCGGCCCCCAGGCTCCCACAATCGGCGGTGCGCCTGTTGTGATTTCACAAGCTATGGTTTTCGTAGACGCGGGCAACTTTACTTCCTCTTGCTAGCGCCTGCTTTACAACTGGTTTTAAAAGTCTTAAAACTGAAACAAGCCAACGCGAAAATGGTACCTTATCGAGTAAGGTTAGCGACCCAATGCAAAGCTTTGTGCATCAGATTCAGCGCGTAGTTGATGCGTGATGGGACCTTGGATGTTCTCAGTATCCTGAGCAACTAAATCGAAGGGTATGCTACATAAATATACCTTATTCCAAACGTTGCGAACCCCATGGCCGCGATTAGGAATGATGTCACCACATGGTGGGCAGCATCCTGTGGGGTAAGGCGCGACCCCACCACCAAAAGCCTTCTGATTTATAGTAGGTGCTCACCTCCGTCGTCAGACTACCAGCCTTCCATATACAAACCCCAAACATCATTTACGCCTGCCACGTCCCAGACTTTGCTTGAGATAATCCAGTACTACGGTTCAAATAATATCATAAGACACGTTGGGTAGCGATACATCATCCATTCCTGACGAGAGTCATGTTGTAGAAGCTTGAACCGGTTAAATCTACTATAGTTTTGAAAAGGCGTAGGTAGCAAAGCACTTGGCAGGGAGATAATATCCGATGTATTAAAACTTTCCCGTCTAGCATATAATATGTTTCTCCTTCCTTAATCAGGTTCCTTCCCTGCTCCCCACCCCCACCAGCCTTAATGACTCTTCTCCTTATTGGAGAAGTTAAGATAAAACCCCTAGACGCCGTCGAGTGCGTCCTTAGGAGATAGTATCGCTGGAAGGCCGTATTCGCCGAATTATAAAATAGCCTAGGAATGATTGCTCTGCAAATCATCTACTTTGTCGGCTCTCCTTCTGATACGTCGGATGACATTATATGCAGCCTTGTCTCTCTTTGTATTCGAGATAATTGAGAAAACAACCAAGCTGAGAGCAATAATCCACCTCCACATGTTTGCCGTTGTTGATGTGTTAAAATCGTGGTTTATTCGTCGGAAAGAAGTTGCAAGCAATAGTTAATATTTGTTTGTGATATAATGCAAACTTGAGTGTTTGAAGTTATAAGAAACTTCAAGTCAGACAGAGCCGCGAGTGTGCCTTGCATCCATGATTCGTCTTTCTACTCAGCCTCAGGCATTTGAAAATTTATAATGAATACGCAGCGCTTTACAGGGTTTAAACAAGAAAAATTGATACACGCTTTGAGGCTTTGGTATTACAGTATTGGGAGATCAGGGACAAAAGCTTAACTAGGATCATTTTTACCAAGGCTCACTACGCACAATTTTGTCTGAAGAAGAAAGCCAAGGCTTTGCGCCTCGGTCGATAAATTAAAGTGACACGGGTTAGAAAAATCAAGCAGGCTTGCAGACAGAAAGTGAGTCATAGCTGTAGTCGCGACGCTTTCAAGTTGAGCTGTCGACGATTTCCGAAGGGGCGGTAGAGCATCAGCAATTACCAAGACATCAAGCAGATGATCTGAAATTTCATAACAAAGGTCTTTATCATTTGAGACATAACCCCTATATAGTGGATATATTAGAGACGACAATATTTGTTGAAGATCCTGTACACCACCACGGTCACCGGATACATTCGATGGATTGGCGAGACCGTATTGTATCAGCAGATCTGCATTAGTTAATACTCCTAGTCTCCATTTATCTCTACCATGATTATAGATCATGGCCCGAAGGCTACCTCTCAAGGGCCAAGGGTAAGATCGTTGCTAATTCTCGCCTTGCTTGTGCGGGGGTGGAGGCCAACCGTTTATTGCGAAGAAGTGGGCCCCAGCATATGTCTCACATTATTCCCAGCCAGTTGTTACTAAGAAGCGTACGCTCTCAACCAAAGTCCTTGCAGATGTTGTTGAGGCTTTGATAGAAGGTGCATTCCTGGACGGGGGTCTCCAAAATACCGCAGCCTGTACCTCCCAACTCCTGCCCGAGATACTTGCTACAATCCTCAAAATTTACCTCCTCACTTGTTTAGACAGTTCTGGGTCTTCTCAGCTGCCCGATGACTACTTCTGAGGTCTGGAAAATTTCCTTAGGTACAAGTCAAGAGATAACTGTCTTCTCAGGAAAGACCTGACGCATCCTTCCTGTTAGAATGATGTAGACACCCTCTCCTACAAACGGCTTCAATTTGTCGGTAATGCCGCCATCGATATGCCTATCATCTCGTACCTGACCGAGCACGCGCCAAGGTTGGCGCCAGGGCGGCTGCATCTTATCAAAGCTGCCATATTGAATGCCGGTTTCCTGGCCTACCCGTGTCTAAAGGCAGTCGTACAATAAAATGTAGTAGGTGTACATTCAAAGCATGATGCAGTAAATAACGATTTCACTTTTGAGGAAAGGCGGAGCTCATGTTCCGTGAACCTGTGTCGCTTCACGCAGCATCATTATCCTAATACTGAGATAGCGCTTAACAGCTGTGGTCGCGAACCTTTTCTCCCTGCTCTACCACCCTAGGCCACAGGACGTAATGCCTTCTGCAAATTCCTATCAAATGTCATTACTATCATAAGACACCTCTGTCACTTGCTATCGCTTCTGGTTATACGGATATTGTCTCGTTGCTGCTTGAGTTTGGAGCTACTGTCAAGAGTCTCTGTATCAACCTTGCCTAGAAGGATTGCCAGCTTGACGCTTTGGGCACTGTCCTTGTAGAAAGCCTTCTAGCATTTTTAGAGAAACATTAGGTTGAAGCTTAACCCGATCGTGTCTAATCTTGTGCATAGCAAACTGAAGCCGGAGTTTCAATATATCCGCGTTCTAAGAATATGTTAACCCTGTCAATTCTAGTACTAATTATAGTGTATAGTACTTACGTGTCGCCAGCATGTCTTTCTATGCTCTACTATATAGACACGGGAAGGATATTCGTAAAATGCTTTGTGGCTATTATGGCCAGTCACTTGGCGATAGGAGCAACAAGTAGACATATTCGTTGAGCCAGATATAATCGCAAATTACTGTCTACTAATACAGCTTAACTTAACTAATGCGAAAGTTAGCTAAGGTACGTAAAGTATGCAGAGTTTTAATACCGTTTGAGCTATTACAGTGACATATTGTGTATTAAAAACAATGGCAATTACAAGAAGGCAAGGGGAGATGCGCTTATTATATACACCTTTAACTGCCACGGGTGACTTTTAGTGTCGCACTAGTACTAGTCTGGGGTATGTCTTGGCAAACTCCCTGTTTGATAATTCTATAACTTACCTATGTAACTATAAATCATACGAATTGAAATTATTCACGACCTGTAATCTCTTGGTATATGTCTAAGGATATGCAAGGTGAAAGAGGTGATCCAAGGAACTCAGAAGCCTCTCGCCGCCCTATCACGAGCCGAAGGCACACAGTCTACACCTCTTTCTTGCCCTCCATTTCCACTCTTTATTAGCCTCGCAACCAATAACTCTCCGAATAACCCCTATAGCACCTGGAAGATATATTTCACGGCCAAAATAATCGATCTCTGCTATTGAAAACCTCTAACAAACAAGCTTTGTTAGCTCCTAGGCATAGGAACCTGATGGACATACGAGGTTACTCGGCCGGAACTCTTGACCTACCTTGGAACACATATATGGGCCTACATCATGAAAACAAGACGAAAGACTCCTGGGATACAAATTGGGAGGCCTTAGATCATATTATCAACCTACCAAGTTTATGGCTTGGATGATTTCAGCTAGGCGTGTAGAGGCTTAGAACTGCATATAACCAATAAGGGTGCATTCCTTAGAAGGATCATAGAATGAGCAACGATGAAGCTCTACAATTTAACAATCGTCTAAAGGATGGGATTTATTCCTTCCAGAGAATCAATCGAGCCTCGGTCAGACCACTCCCATTCTGTCAGCCGTATCCAATGACCAATCTTGCTATCTATTGGCAGGGTTTCTCTTGACTTATGTTTCATCTTTGAGGCGCCTGCACATTAGCGGTGATGGAGTCAACATCTTAGGTAGCACCTATAGCGAACTTCTCACGATCTTCCCTGAGGGATTTGAATGCAACTTCTGGTTGGCTCTGAATAGGAAGGAATTTTATGATGACAATTGGCGTCCATATGAATGCGATGCCCTGCGGTTAGGGCATCTAGATGCTAAGTTATTGGAGATTTATATCCTGGGTGTGGGGAACTCGTGTTCCTAGAAATTTCAAGCTGACAAAATGCAACCAAAAGTTATCATAGAAAACTTTTATCCAAGGGGCATTAAAGCAATTCTAATTGAGCGTTTCTCATCCTATGTTAGCGTGAAATCAAGATTCTTAAGGCTGCATGCTAAGGCCAAAATATTGGAGAGGTTCAACGCGATGACGGTACTCTGAGGGCTCGTAAGAGGTTTAATGCTCACTAGAGGAAGCTGAAGCTCTTGAACATTTACAATCAATTTTAAGGTTTGCTATGCTCTGTAGATCAAGAAGACCAGCGTCATTGACGTGTTTTGCCCCTGCTTCACCAGCCTTAATAAAGTGATTAGTCGGTAGGAAGTCCAAATCGACCTTCGTCAATGGTAACCTAAACCTGCTCGACACCTCTAGGAGAGTAGAAAGTCGTATTTATTGACCTCCAGATGAATGTAGAGATAAGTATGGTCTTTCATTTCACAATGGTGTGCAAACGATTGCTTTTGCGCTTACCGTGATGGCTACACCTTTGTTTGGACATCGTAATAGCCTAGTTTGAGTCCATTTGGGAGACAGGCCTTCCTTCACTAGACCGACAGGAGAATGAAAAGGTGAGTAATGTGTCATTAGAAATGGCTTTGTAGTTGACGCGAGGCAAAAGTGTCGCGGCTTCGACTTAATATGCGATTGAAGCTTAGAATAGTTGCAAAGCAACATCCGTCGCTCCGGACATCCGACTTGTCTTGGGCGGAATATTGTACCCAAGATTTTCCCAGGTCGTGTCACGATAAGCTCCAAAAGCCTCAGGACAAAACAGGACGGCTTTCATTTTGATAGGAATTCGAAGGAAGCGGGTGCTCATGAACCTTGATATTGATTGATCCACTTTGCCTTCCATTGGAGAAGGCACTTTATGCAATTTTGGTCATCGTAAATCTGAAGTAAGTCGCATGGCATCGCACCTTCGACGCCGGGGATAGGCATCCGTTCCACGTCTGATCCTACGCTGATCAGGATTAATCTCCTATGCAACCAAAGCTATGAAAAAGCAAAGTATTCTCGACATCGATCCTCTACGTCGCTATTTTGATCTTATTGCTGCACAGTCTAGCTCTCTATAGATTTGAGGAAGGTACCTCTGTTTTACTGTCAACATGAATGTAGATATAATTTTCCTGTCAAATGATCTCAAGTTATGGCCTTCCTCAAATACAGATACCATGGCGAGGAACGCGAGCGGAGGGGTCTTACACATCACATAATGCTCGATGCCCTCATGGATTCTGCAACCTCGTAGAGCTTCTCTTACGGGATGATGGTTTTGAGATCCACCTTCTATCTCGATTCTATGAAGGCCATGCGTGCTAAGCCAGTCCAAGGAGTAGAAAGGCGAATACATAGAGATGAGCAGCTTTGATACATTACCGAATTTCCGGAAGATGGAAACGCAATTGAAATTGGCCTGAAATTCAAGTCCCCTTTATATGTATATGCAAATTGCTTGCTCAATTCTTCTATGGCGACGAATGCTGGCGTTGTCATGGTTCCTGCCGCTCAGTACGAAATCCTGTTTCAATTCACCGTTCAGGATCAAAATAAATGGCTTCCTATGAGCCTCCATCAACTTTTTGGACTAGATACTTCTCAATGGCAGCTTACGGCAAACCTTCGAAACGGCTTAAGCCCTTCACTATAGGCCAGGGGATATCATCGTCTCGTAGACATTGGCTATGGTCACAACAGCGCTCTCTACCGGATTCGCGTAGAACATAACGACGGTGAAAGCCAAGAGCTCCAGTCGTACAATGAATGGCGGCTTATTGTCTAGGATTTGAGAATTCATTGCAGATAAATGGAACATGATCCGTCGGATTCTCGTTCAACTTTAGCAAATATGGCTGTGCCTACTAGTAAGGTACCAGAACCATCGTCACGACCACGGTTGAAGGCGGGATATAAGAGAGTGAGCCTACAATGTGATTACGACAAGATGCAGAAGAGGCTTGAAAGGAAGTCTGAGGCTATAAGGAAAGTAAGGCAAAATTCACAGGCTGAATAGGGGCAACCTAGCAAATCAAGAACATGAACATGCCTGTTATTCTAATCCAAAAGTGTGCGCTCATTAATTTCAGAGTGTACTATAGTATAAATTTACTAGTTTGGTTTCGGTAAAGGCAAAAATATCAATCCTGTTACAACTGTTATTCGTCATCTCATCTCCACATGTGAGAAGTACGGCGACGGACTTCAACGTGGTCGTCGTTACTAAGACAGCAGATCTTCAAGAAGAAATGAGATTATCCTCAATAAATACTGCAAAATACAAGAAAGAAATTTAAAAGCGTTACAGTAGTAAATAATTCTATTAAAGTTCATAACTCGTTATCCTTCACCCCACGTTCTGACATCCCATGACTCCGCTCCCGCAGTCTTTCGAGCAAATATTTTCTGTAACAGAATCAAAGACTCCTTGACACGATTTGCGAATCCTGCATCGCTACCCAGCCACTCCACCTCTCACTAGCTTCCGCAATCCCTCCCTTCAAGTGAATTTTTCAATACCAACAGGGACGGCACCGTCTCTTCAGGACCCATGTCATATTCCAGTTTCGTATTGTTCCATGGCATACTCTTGGCAGAAAATATGTAATTCATTCTCTCCAATAGAAAGAGATTACCGATAACACTGTACCAGCAACCACCGGAAAATTCCATAAGAATATCGGCAGTGTCGTTGTTGGTGCAAACAATACGGCGCATGTACAGTACCAATGACAACGCCTGGAAACTGCGGCTTCCTAGTGACAGAAGCCATCGAAAGGGTGCATTTATGGGTGAATCCAGATTTTTTTGATGTGGTAGTTGGATGTTGATGAGTGCGCAAAGTGTTCGAACGAATTTGGATGCTGTCCGTGATTGAGGAAATAGTGCTGGCAAGATTTATGCACGGTGTACCAATAAGCCCTACAGGTCCACATTCAGCCTTGTAAGGCATTTTCATGGGAGCTAATCTGTTTCGGGTAGAATCATTGTTGATGGAGCTGCGGCAGCTTTTCATGCCTACTTTCAGTAATACGCACAATCGGGGGCTCAAGCTTGCCCTGATTAGTCTTTAATGATTAATCACTGGACCCTCGTTCACTGACGTCTCGGTGGCAGCCAGCTGCATGCTGTACGGAGAGAGAGCCTTCCATCCAAACTGCGATCATGCATGTCACCCTTGGTCGCTTAGTTGTGATCCGATGAATTCTTGGAGCGTGACTTTCTTTCTTCACGAGCTTGGTGCTGTGCTGACGAATCTTCAACGCTGACTTGAATGTTAAAAACATTTACATGTGAGCTGAACAGAATGGCCGCTTTTCCTGTTGAGTAAGAGTATTTTACAGTAGAAAATCATGAACCTTGCTTGTCTGCCATTCTTTTCTATTCAATTGTAAATTGAGGGGCTCCCAATCGTGTTGGAATTCGCGGGTTATCAATGGCCATGGATTTAGAGGTCTTAATTCTAATGACAACGGTAAAGCTGGGCATAGTGGACAAGATTAAAGCACACGATTGTAGCAAGCAAGGGATAATAAAGAGATGGTTGTGATATATTGAAAATCTAGTGATTTCCGTTTTGGGACTCCTATCAGTAGAGGCTTCAAACGTGCCAGCCAGCACGAATGACTTCGTGGAACCCAGTCCTGAATGTTAAGCTAGAATAATGAAGGTTTGGGTCAATCTTGGTAATGCTACACTAACTGGAAATGATGGATGTATATATGGAGTGCAGGTGCATGCTAAGGTACCTGCCCGATCTCAATATCGGCAATTGTCAGAAGCACCAATTTCCCTTTCCCCCTTTATATCCATACTCTAGCTCGGGTAAAGTTAACAATTTCATCAGGAGCCATACTTTTGTCGTCCCATTCTTCAAGGTACCATTGTTTGCCTTGGCAAAAAAAAGAGGTTTTTTGGTCCACCGATGAGAATTTGCGAGGAGATATTCTTGCTACCCCTCTTGCCATGCTCTGATCATATATGTAGGTAGAGAAAGCGTCGATAACCTTAGCATCATCCCGGCTTGACAGATTGAATTTGATACCATTACATATATGACCCCAACAAGAATCCCGCTAACGCACCAAAGCAATGCCGAACTGTATCTCCAATGACCACCTGCAAAAATTCCAACCCTTTTCACTTCCCACGTATCCCTCTCTCTCGCTAATTGCCTTTGCCACTCTCAGTGGATTTAACTGTGGAAGGGTCCACCAAATCTGCTCCGATATTGCCTTGACTTCCCTTCTTAGGCTTATTCTGAACAGATTTGGCTTGGCCATAGAACAAGATTCGGACTTCCTCCGCGGTGGGGATCAAGATTAATCCTCTTTCGCGGATCAATTCAATCTTTCCATAGAAGGGTCTCGAAGATTTGGACTTGATAGCGTCGATCCGCCTACCTTCGCTGAAAAGAAGCTTAACGAGGCCAATGGGGGACAGGAACTTGAGCAAATATTCATTGATGTCGATGGGCATGTAATCGTAAATGTCCTTTTTGCCCTCCATTTTGTCGTCCAGGTCTTACTGGCGCTTTGCTGTACCGCTCCAAGGATTCGCCGCGAAGTGCGCCGTCTGAATTGAATTCTCGTCGCCGCCACCCTCAACCTTTCCGAGCTCGGCAACTATATGGTCGAAATCAGACTGGTCAATCTGTGCAGCGGTCGGTATGATAGTCTTCGTCCTCCCGTGCGCGCCTGTTGTATCTTTGCTGCGCTCAGCCCATGCGGCTCGATGTCGCTGGACTAAGCGGATGGCATTAAAGGAGTAACTGTTGAGCACCTTTTTCTGCCTTGCGTCCTTGGCTCTAGCCTGCTCATACAAACTGGCCCATTTCTTGAAGTCTAGGTCTGATGCGTCGTAGGGTTCAGAATAGTCGTATCTAGTGTCGCGAATGAGAGCCAGGATCCTTGGGTGTCGTTGGAGGGCTCTAGTTTTCTGGTCCTTCATGACTTTGTCCACTTCTTCCTTTAGCGCTGTCATACCCTCACCTTTTAACTTATTTTTCTTTATCAATACTGGCACATTATCTGCTCTAAGTGCAGTGACGACTTCACTGGAGCTTCCTAAGAAGTAGATATCGTCTAGGAACTTTGCAGCTGCCTGCTCTTCTTCTGTAAACTCGCTTCTCTCTGGGTTCTGGTGGGCCATGAAGGTGATAAGCAGCCTAGCATTGATGGCATTGAAGAGACTAATCAGGACTCCGACCGTAATCAATATTGCACTGATCTGCATATCAGTATACCGATGGCAATCGTCGACGACAAGCGTCACTTCCGTTTGAACCAAGGACTCAATGGTCAGGTCGTACTCTGCAAGAATATTTCGGGCTTCGCCTAGAGCCCAGAGAATATAGCCACGCCAAGTAAGTTCGTTGTACTTCTCTAGCGGAGCGTTGGGTCGGCATAAGGATTTTGATCGATGCCGCTTGGTGACCATGTTGAAGAATGGTGGACCGGGGCCTTGGGCTTATCTACAGAGGTGACATGGTCTTTTTCAATTTCCCCAAGGAATTTTGATACCCCTTGTTCATAAGCCGGCAGGGCTTTTTCGGTTTTCTGCTCGGTTGACTGAAAACACCCCATATTGACGAGTGGTTTTGCCGAAGGCAATGAATCAAGCTAAGAATGTTGAGATAGTATTAGGTGACGTGGAATCGGTTTGACGGCTGTGAAAGGAGCAGTGGATGTCAGCGGACGTGGGTGCTTGAGGGCTGGTGATAGATAGAACCCCGGTGGTCGAAAGCGCTCCTTTATACTTAGTGGATGGACACGACAGCAAAAATGAAACTTGTTCGCCTCTACGAGGAGGCGAGGCAGATCAAGGCAATGTCGAATTTGCCTTGGCTGTGCTGCACTGCAAGGAAACTTGCCTGATACCTAGAACAATGGGGGCTATCCGGTCGACGAGGTCGACGAGGTAGTGTTGTCACATCTCCCACAAAGTGTACTCAGCACAGGCTTTGTCTCCATCTAGAAAGTCTCACTGTGGCATCTGAGCGAGGCTTTTCACGGTATGAACATGGAAGTGCAGATGCTACCCTATTTTGGCTCAAGTGCGCTCCCGAGTTGCTGACTAGGAGGGTAAAGCTTGATGAACCGAGTCACAGCTGAGCTGACTTGTGGCGGCCATCTCCAGATGTCATTCCAAGTAATGAGCACACGTTATTGCTCATATCAGTATTGCTGGGGCGTAGTTGCATTGCCACCGGTCTGAGCGTCATCCAATGCATATTTTCTTGCTTCCCTCTAGACAACAGGAGAGAGAATACTAACACTCGTATTATTATTGCAGAGCGCATTGGCTTTTCGTTTGGAAGACTGAGTGATTCAATACGAGCCACTTGATCTGAGAAAAATAAGTAACTTCCTAAATCCACTAGATGCTATCTATATCGACTAATCCTTTCAGCCATTATCTTCGGCTTCCGGCTGCTCGACTTCGTAGCCACATGTTCCACTACCCTGACCTGTCGTTGACGAAGTCATCATTAACGGGTCCTCTCTATGGTGTTAGTCTTTGCTGAAATTCTCTTGGTTTAGTTGAGATGAATTTTAAGATTTGGTGATTAAACAGAGAATAAAGAGGAAATGTGCATTCAGAACTTTATGGACGGAATTTAAGAGCTGTGCGGACGGAAAAGCGGTTTAAAATAGAATAGCGCTAGGGAACGGCAAATTGAACTGTGGGGAGTAGTTATAGGTCTTGACAATGGGGACGGCTCACAACGACTTCAATTGGCATACGTAGTAAATACCTTCTGAGCTTTCTTCAATCTCAGTTGCAAACGCCGGAATAGCCAAATTTAGCTTCTCTGGGACCCATGGCGGTTGAGAAGACGAAGGACTCTTGCCGTTCTCCAATGTTGTCTAAATACTGCCCGATCGGACTTCGATGAACAATGCTTGTCGAAGCGGAGTCTTGAGCTTCGTTGCAGCGGTTCTGTTGAAGACCGTTGATGGTATTTTATTAGTCTGGAGAAATTTTTCCGCCGTTGTGTGGAACTTGTTATTTACAGTGCACCTCTGCCAAACCCTGCACGTTTCTTGGCTGGCTCCAGACTGGCCACGACCCCTTCAAGCACACAATTAAGCCCAATCTGTAGAGTTCCTTGAGTGCTATCATCACCGCCCAATCGTGGTAGTCTTGGCAAGATCTGTGATGACTATCAATTCAACGGCTTAATTTTGTTTTTGTCATTGTCGCGCTTGACTAGGAGAATCGTATAAGTAGCCTTCAGATTATCTGGTCGGCCACGAGGAATCAATGCACTGCCTATTGGCGCAATATTAGTGCTGGAACTTTTCGACACATTTCATAGCTAGGCAAAGCCCAGTCCGCTGGAAAGTAAATTGCATTGGTAAATATTTTACTGTTCTATTTCAGTGTTAAAAAATCTGCAAGTTGCAATGGTGCCTCCATGCTCGCATTTCCACAAGAGTAACTTACTCTTCCCAGCTTTCGCTACCAGACCCTATAAATTTCCGGCCGAAACTTTTCTCTCAAGCCCTATTGAAGCTGCCTGTTCATTCGCCTGAGTCCACATTTCCCAAGTTGTATGCGTTGAGAGTATTTTCTGCTCAACAGCCATCAAACTTCCCTTCAGGAGTGCTGAGATGACTATCTTCATGTTCTCGACGTTGATCTCTGGAATCTGAATAGTCTTGGGCTTTGCTTCGGGGTCATGATTTGCCTCCTCACGTCCAACGACCTTATGTATATGGGATCCTTGATTGGCGAACAGTTCGGCCGGATCAAGGACTTGAAGTGCCTGTAGTAAATCATCACCTCCTGCTCCAATAGCAGCCAAGACATCGTAAAATACCAATTGAACATAAGGAATAATATCTTCTGCGTCTTCCATAGCAGGTGGTGGTTTTGGCATTGAGCCATCTTTGGGATCCCTAGGATTTTTTTCGTACCAATTGGTCTTCCCGTTTAGGAACCACTGTTGATCGAGCTGTGGTAAGAATCGCTTTTTTGGATCTGGGTTACAGGCTCTTTTATAGAAAGACGCGTCTTGTAACTTTTGAGCTTCTTCTAGATGTTGACCGAGAGGGTGGCCGGTAGCCTTTAGATCCCTGAAGAGCTGAGAGTCCATTTTGGCACACATTGCAGGAGCTCTAGTAAAAACGACAGAGGGAATATGATAACTGTCGATATACTCGTGAACCTCCATTGCAGCTTGAGTATCAAAGCTATTGTTTGCAGCTTTCAAATTTGGTTTCCTGGTTAAAAAACGAGTCAGTAGTTATTTCATACGGATTAAATCTAAAGATGTTGCTCCTCTGAATAGGGAATTTGACTTACAAAAAGGACTGATAAGAATAGTCACCTTGCAAGACGACTCTGCCGGTGGCTAATGCCAATTCCTCCGGGTTTCTTTTAGCGATAGTAGCGATATCTGCTAGTCCAGAGATGAGGAGGAATGTCAGTTTTGGTGTATTCGGGTCTTTCGCTGTAGATATCACTTTCTCTTCAATGATGTCTTCCAGGAATTTCACGCCCGATTGGATCTCATTATGATCCGCCTTATCGAGTTTATCCTGGTCGTAAGGAGTGAAAGATACGTGCTTAGCGGAGAAATCTTTGAAGTAAGCATTGTTGTAGGGGAATTCCCAAGGCTGCGGGTCTTCCAGTTTCGACGGGTCGGCCTGCGCTTGCTCACCCCAGCAAATGTTAATACCTTCGAGGTCGAGGTAGTCCAGGCATCCCCTTCCAAATTGTGCACGATCCATAGCTGGATGGAGATTGGCGATGAAACCTCTGATTCTAACTGAAAAGGTCTGAAGTTAGCTTTACTTGATAACAGAGAGACAGCTAGGTAGCATGAATTTTGAAAATCTGCTGTGAAAGACATATTCTTTGTGCAAAACATATCTCACGCACACTAGCTATTTGAAACTAAAAGAAAATAACTGCTTCAACAATGACTTACTTAAGCCAATACGATGAAGTTCTTTCAGAGCTACCATAGAGGACAAATCATCATAGTCCTTGGCCAAATCCGTTATTGCAACGGCCTCCAGCGGACTTTTGTTTTCGCATCCCCGAATTCTTCTCAGTTCTATGAGTCTCTGATAAACGAGTTCTTCTTCAATAGACAAGCCGGATGGAATTTTCGGGGCTCCTGCCTCTTTCCATGCATGTTCAGAGGTAGAGTTGCGTTCTTGGGTATCATCCTGTCCGTTCGAAAATTTCGAAGGTGTTGGTAGTATCGGCTCAGAATCAACGACTCGGCCTGTGGTTTTTGATGCCACTTCCGTCGTACTTGATTTCGCTGTATCTCTTGCCATGCTGGATGAGTTATTATGAAGGCTGAGCCTGGAATTTTGATATCGATGCTGCGAGGAGAGGTGCCTGTTGTTCGACGTCAGGAATTATGGTTCAAGTTAAAGTCGTTTTACCATGTCCAGAACTCGTTTTATATATATATTTCCAAGCAAATCCGGTGAGAAAAATGGAACTATGGTCCGTAGGAGAGACACACATGAGGCTGTCACTAGATATAATATTGTCAAGATAACAAAGTCCTAGGTGGAGCTAAAGAACTGGTCACTACTTGTGCTTAGCTTCATTCAAACTCAGCCTCCACCTCAAAGTTCTTAAAAACGATATTAAGATAGTACCAGGTGTACGGTATTACAAATAAGGTTCCTGGAGTGAAATAATTTCACACAGTGACGACACGAAGATGGCTGAGTTTCTCTAGACTATGGATGACCTCTAGCTTTCAAGGGCAATGATGACACAAAGAGGGCTGAGTTGTTCGAGACTGGATAAACTCCAGCTTTCAAGGGCAATGATGACACAAAGAGGGCTGAGTTGTTCGAGACTATGGATAAAATCCAGCTTTCAAGGGCAATAGTGATACAAAGAGGGCTGAATTGTTCGCGACTCTAGATGGCTTTCAAGGACAATGTTGCCACACGAAGATAGCTGAGCGGTTTACGAATATGCATGACTTCATGCCTTGATGACTCGAAGATGGCTGGGTTGTTTGAGATTATGGATGACCTCCAATAGTCAAGGCAATGTGGCAACGAAGATAGCTGAGTGAGTTGAGACTATGGATAACTTTACGTCTTGATGACTCGAAGATGGCTGAGTTGTTCGAGACTATGGATGGCTTTCAAGGACAATGTTGCCACATGAAGATAGCTGAGCGGTTTATGAATTACATGATTTCATGTCTTGATGACTCGAAGACGGCTAGACGGCTGACTATTGGAGTTGCGCTTTACCAAGAAAAGAAGCTGACTTTTTTCCAAATCCACTGGGCGGGTGTCAAAGTGTTATTCCGTGGCTCGTACTGCACCCTACCTAGATTACGAGCTGAGGAAACTGAATCTCAACTCTAGCCTCTTTGAGAGGATCTGCCTGCAAGATAGACATTCTAAAATACCATCCACCGGGTGCTCTTCCCTAAATTATATGCCTTGCTGCTCCAACTTTACAACGAATTGGTGGATATATAAATAGTTCAGTCTCTAAGAGAAGTTGCAACTGCAACATCTTGAATTTTGTGTCAGTCATTTGCAATACTACTTCAGACAACAGCACTACTATTAAACAGACGATGTCGACCACATCTTTCAATCTCGACGGTTTTTCGCAACCTATCCCCGTGGATTTGACTGAAAATATCACCAAAGAACAGCTTCTAGCACATCCTCCTTTTCTAGATTGGGTGAAAGCCCTGAAGACCTCACTCGCCTCTCAAGACAAAACGACTTATACGTTGCGATCAATTAAGATTCAATCAGTTGACTGGTTTGGGCCCAAACGTGTTGGCTTTGTTAAACTCTTAGCCGACGTCAGAAATGAACAGAACGAGGACAACTACTTACCCGGCATTGTCTTCCTACGAGGTGGTAGTGTCGCTATCCTTATGATTCTTCGGCCAACCGACTCAAAGCATGAGAGATATGTCGTCATGGTAGACCAGGCACGGATACAAGTTGGTACCCTTACCTTCCTCGAGATTCCTGCAGGAATGTTGGACAACAAGGGTTTTTCTGGTGCTGCAGCCGACGAGATTAAGGAGGAAACTGGACTTGTCATTCCAGAGAATGAGCTACAGAACATGACTGCTCTCGCATTAGACGATTTAGGGGGTCCAAGTAATCTCCAATCTGCTATGTATCCATCTCCAGGCAGCTCAGATGAGTCCATTACACTATATTTATGGGAGAAGGTGGTAGACCGGCAATTCATTGAGAAATTGCAGGGAAAGCATACTAGATTGAGGGAGCATGGAGAGAAAATTAGCGTAAGGATCCTCGATTACGAGGACTTATGGAAGGAGGGAGCTAGAGATGCGAAAACATTAGGAGCTTGGGCACTTTACCAACAGCTTTTCTATATCTCTTAATCTTTTTATTTTCCTCCACATTCACTATTTTTAAACACGGTTCAAGAAAAAAGGAGATACAATTTAGTCAGAGCAAAATGAGATTGACGTTACTGCAACAAAATCTCAAACAAGGTTATCAAGAGTCCAAGACCTTTGGCACACATGAATGAATGGTTGGACTGATCGAATGCTGTCCGAATGCATTTATCTGCTAGGATACGAATTTCTTCTCCACCGTGTCCACCGTGTCCACCGTGTCCTACCCGGTACCTTGACGTCCCGAGTGAAGCTTTGAATCCTAGTGCGGATTGATGACCATTCTCCTGGTGGTGAATAAAAAATATGGGGCTCGATGTTTAGAGTAGAGTGATGACCTTCCCCTGCGAGCCCTACTAGCAAATGAAAGGATTGTGGAGTGATGACCTTAAAAATTACCTTGGTAGCGGATGAATTTAAGATGCTAGCGCGGAGTGATGACCTTTCCTTGTCTAATTCAAAGTTCTCACGTGCGTAAACAAGGTTGTATCCATATTAGGCTTAGCACTTCTCTCCAAATTGCGCCAGGCCAGTTAACGTTAGTCTCGATCTCGAGATGGAGCTTGCACGAAGCTCCTTAGCTGCAGAAAGGATAACCACAAATAGAAGCCGGTGTAGGTTGATAAACAGTGCAAAGATAGTTTTGGAGTTTGAATGGTTTCGCAACAGGCCAGATAACAAACAGTCATCTTTAATTGTGGTGTGATTGTCTGCATGTTAGGTGTTCTCGCAAATGTCACCAACGAAACTTTCTTTCGCCTCGCCTAGAGCTGGATCTGAGCCAAATATGGCTAAGTGGACTTTTATCTTTGCCTACGAGTCCAACAGCGGCGGTAGACAAATACTATGGTACGTAGCACAGAGTAAAATTCCACTTCCAATTTAAGATTTCCAGAAGCTTCTCTCGCTCTAACGGCATGATAAAGAGGTAAAGCCATGATTCGAGATCCTTGTTACTAAGAATAATATGATTTATGAGCAAAAAATTGATTGTATTCTACTGCATGCATCATTCTTAGTCTTCGTTGACGACAAGCTATCTTCGTTATAGTCTTCTAGGATATTTTTGTAGACCCCTCATGTGTAAGCATCATTCGTGACGTCGAATTACTCTGGAGAAGTGCCGTTTCTCAAACCATCCGACTTTATTGAATACCTCCCAGAGTTTAGAAGCCTTATTGACATCAATCTTGCATGCTTGCTGGCTGTTCGTCTTCTTAAATCCTTTGCCGACCCTCATACGCTCGACGCAAGCGATGAATATTCTCCGTTTATTTGTAAGATAGGTCGCACAATCCATACGAAGATTCGCAGCCAGTAATATTTCTTCTGGGTGCAGAAGGTGAATTTCTAGGTCTTCGGAAAGATCAAACGGCTCTCCTTTCCAGTTACATTCGGCAAATCCCACATCATCCAGCGTACATATAGGTGGGCTGTAATCTTGGAGAGAGTTGAAGTCAGTCTCCTCGTAGATTAGGTCCGCATTGGCATTGGCCGTCTTTCCTGGAGCCTTTTGTGCTATTGGATCGGATTTAGGGAGCCTCATTTGTCTCTCCCTCGCTCTTCGATCACGTTGTAAATATTCATATTCTCTTCTGCGCCATCCCTCCCTACCCCGATTGAAATTCTTTATGACTTCTGACCTGAACTCAATAACTCCGGCAACGCTTTGGTTTGGTAGATATGACTTGCAGGGCGCAGATTTTCTCTGTTTTCTTATGATCATGGCCATGATCAGCCGTATATGGCTATTGCAAATAATCTGCTCACAAAGCGTTTAGCTCAGAAATGGAACATCGCAAAAGTAAACTTAAGATGGTGCTTTCGAAAATAGTGAAGATTAGATGTGATACGAAAAGAAATTCACAATAGAGACATCCGGGAGGGTTTATACTATATGAAGACTCTGGCCCACCCTTTGCTTTGATTTTACGACTAATCACGACCTACTTTTGGATGAGGATGAGGATGACATTCTCATTGTTGCTGCCTACCTTAAGAACTGTGCTTTTCCTGATATTAGTGTGTTTTAGAGTCCTATCCTCGTGTATTGCTTCGACCTTTGCAATGGCAAGCTTTAAAACGAGATGTCTTGTCCAGTGACCGATCGACGGCATGACCTCTGGCCCAACGATTGTAGACCTTATCAAAATGGTATAAATCAAAATAGTATAGTCGTAGAATCTACAAGAACGAGAGACAAGGCGATCCGGTGGTTAGGCTCTGCGAGAGATAATGCTATTCACTGACACGGGGACGAGAGACCCCTGCTCCACAAGATTTCAGGCTGAAGCTAGTACCGAGGTGGTCAAGTATGTATACATACCAACAAATGAAGAGCAGCAGAAGAAGACACGACCCGGCCTTAATTGACTTTACGCAAGCTGACAGAGGCACTGCCCCCACCATTCAATTGGTCGTATTGGCGGACGGCTACCTGTGGTGACAACGTAGACGTCACCAATGCGGATACGAGCAGACGGTCCCCTAGCCCATCCAATCGAGAAAGAAGATGGATACACTAGCCTTGACTATGCTATTGGAGGAATTCAACCACAAGCTCGAGCAGTTGGGAATTCACGCCTGTAAACTTAAGATGATCCAGCACGTGCAGAGCACCTTGAGAAATCTCCTCGCCAGACCTTCGGAGAGTTGGGGATTGAGTCGCGTCGAGAAGCTATTCTACTAATCAATCTGTCGTTAGATTTTTTAGACGTGATACATCATACGAATTAGTAGTAGTTCTAATATTACCAAACTGGCCTTCTTTGACCGCTGGCATAGCTAGGAATACGACTTTTCAATTCGAAGGTAAGAGATTGATTTGGTGGTAGCACCGTAGGTGGAATGTAGGCGGCAGCGTTGATACGTTCTGTGGCTTATTCGCCTGTGAAACATGACGATTTATGCAACCATGCAGACATGATGTGATTTTGGATGTAGAATTAAGTTCTCACAGATTCCGCCTTACTGAAAGTTGGAAAAGTCCTTTGGGATGACAACATTGAACAAGACTCACTGTTATCGAATTGGAAAACACCAAATTCTAGGACTAGCTAAGGGAATTTTGAATAAACATGTCTCATCTTTACACACTGATGGGGCACTGATCACCTGCAAAAGAAATATTCATAATTATTATTGCTTAAGAACTAAGTTAAGCTTTTTCTCAATCAAATTTGGTCATTACCTCTCGAATTTTAATAGTTAAGTGACACCGGAAGGGATGCGGTAAGAGTTCAGCGTGTTCCAAATGTGTTCGACTGTCTTCTCCACCTCTGATCCGTAGCTTTTAACCGTCCTTCTATCCTCCGACATTGCTCGATCCGTCTTGTTTTCCGATGTGTAAGTAATTCCTCTCAACGTAGTCAAGCACTGTTCTATCACCAAGGCCAAATCATCTCGCACTGCAGGTGAATGTCGTCTGGCTGGGACCGAGATTTTGCGAATACTATGTTCTTTTCTTTCATGTTCTTTTCCTTGATGTTCTCTTCTTTCATGTTCTCTTTCATGTAACTGACATATCAGCTCCGTCAATAATTTCTCAAGCTGTGCCTGATCGGACCCTTTCAGTTGTTGCCTTCCATCGTCAACTTGCGATGGCGGTATTGGTGCTACTAACAGCTGTATTTCAACGCCACTGTCAATACTATCAACGGCAGTCTCCGTCGGGAAGTGTAGAACGGGTTGAGGAACTGATTGATAGGACTCTGGCACGAAATAGTTGGATCCAGTCAAGCTTCCTGCATTTTCTAATAAGAATTGAGACTCATTGGAGCTCGTGGGGTCGTCTTGCCACCCAAAGTCCATCGAGCCTTCGGACCGTGAAGATCTGATCCATTTGTCACCAGCAAAATTCGTTCTAGGATGTAGCATTCCTGAAATAGATGCAGGGTCATTCGTGTCATCAGAATAACACCACCTTTCACCAGCCAGTGTCGGTATATTGGATTGGCTCAAGATCTCTGGGTTGCAAAGGTCTAAGAGATTACTGGAGAAGCTACTAGGAGTTCTATCAATTTCGTTTGAAAAGCTGTGCGCGAATTCGTCACTACTCGAGGTAGCTGAGGAATGGCTAGTGATAGTCTCGGTAGTAATATTAACGTCCTCTCCGGAAGGTGGTGCGTTATCAAGCTCTTCGAAACCAAATATTGCTGAGCCAAAAAGACTATCTTCCTCCAAAGTTTCTGCGTCGGGCTTCGGCCGTCTACCAGCCAGACGCTGGCTTGTACGCCTCTTCGACTCATCCTTGGGCTGTCTTGGTCTTCCATCTCTTTTTTTTGCTCGACCCTCACGCATGTCTTCAATTTCACATGTTAATATATCGTAGTCTTTGGCTGTCTCAAGATAGAAGAACGTCCTCCAGCGAGATACGTATTTGTTGATTCGATTCTGAACGCGTCGTTTTGATTTTTTGAAGCTGGGGTCCGTGAAATGCTTCACATACGCTTCTCGCTCGCTTTGAAGTTTACTCTTAGCATACTCAAGTTCACTTTTGGTATCCTCAACATTCATGATACCGAGGAGGTTGGCGTCGAGGACATTTTCGATGGTCACACATTATAAAGAAAGGGGCATCATTGCAGTG
Organism: Coleophoma eucalyptorum; assembly: GCA_026120035.1. Classification (NCBI taxonomy): domain Eukaryota; kingdom Fungi; phylum Ascomycota; class Leotiomycetes; order Helotiales; family Dermateaceae; genus Coleophoma; species Coleophoma eucalyptorum. The sequence goes on along the minus strand of JALRME010000076.1, from coordinate 8,997 downwards.
CTGTCATCGCATAGCTGTCATCGCTGACTTCGGGAGCTAAAGGACGGTTTTAGAACAAGAGTTATGCTCTATATTTTTCTCCTGCCGACGTAAATGCCCCCTTACCCCTCATCTACCCATACCGGGTTTTGTTTGGACTGCCATAGATAGGTCATAGAGTATCGAGAATAGTTTCTAACTCAATTCTGTAAGGTTTCCTATGTCAGCATCTGTCTAGACATTCAATTTGACGAGCTCGCATAGAAGTATCCCATTCCGAGATAGATTCGAGACCCACTCCATCCGAGGTTAGTTGTCAGCAATGTAAATACGGAATTCCGAGCAAGGCGGTTCGTATCGTTGACTGACTAGACGATGCCAAGCATTTCCTGGCCGCATGTAAGTTCAGTCAAGTGGTATGTGGATAGTAACCAGGTAAATAAAATCTTCAACGCGAAGTTTGAGGTCTAAAACCATTGATTTTCACTATCAAAATTTCACTTTTTCCTTTTTCTGTACCTATTTGTACAACTCCTTTTGGTTCTAGTAGATAAGTTTCAGAGTTCTTAGTCTATGATGGCCCACAGATTAGATTCACGCACCTGGACCACCGATGATTTTATTCCCTACATCAACGTTAACCCTTTGAACTCGCCAGGACCATCCATTCTGCCATCCAACACTAATGGCCATGGCACCTTTGCGCCTTCGAACTCAAACCCGTTTTCAGGACAAGAGGACCAAATCAGATCTAGGACACGTCAAGATCCCATACTACAAACTCCCCTCCCGATTAACTCTAACAGCGGAACGAATTCGACAGTTGAGCAGAAGTGTCAAGATATAGCGGAAATTATAATGAAACGAGCACAACCTGTACCGGAAAGTATGATTCAGGAGGTGGAAAAGAGAATGACAGAGAAAGGTCACGAGAAATACAAAGTCCTTGAAGCGGATCTGAAGGAGATGAGGAAACTCGTGCAAGATTTGCAGGCGGCTGTTATAGATTTGCAAACCGGGTTTCCAGATCTCGGGAATAAGTTATGGACACTACTCATCAAAAGGCTGGAACATCAGTAAGCCCATTAAATCAAATAGATGGGAAATTTCTCAGTTAATCCAATGCAGCCAACAACAGCCTGTCATTCTCAAGCCATACGAATTGGCAAATAATAATACGACATCCTAATAGACAAATATAAACGTTCGGGGAATATTGAAAGGAGCTTCGGTTACCAAGGGGAATATTATCCGGTGTGCGCGCGGTCAGCTTATTCTGTGGAATGGCATATTTAGTTTAGAGCCAGCCATTAATTGATGAGAAAGTTTGAAAGCTCTGGATAAATAATCTACTAAATAGAATCGTGAAGCATGTAACTACGTACATTCAATTTATTATATAAGTATTGTTAGTATAACCTGAGCAATTTACGAAAGAACTATAGTGAAAGCTTTAGTGCTTATTACTTGCAAGATTTATGGGACTTCAGAACGTGTGACCTGCATCCCATACTCCTCAATTACTGGGAGGCTCCACTCGCCTTCGACTGCTTCAACTATTCTTCCCAGTGCTTGAGTTGTAATTTCTGTCCAAGCCTAGCTAACTTAACTTAGAGATTATTTATCATGGAACCACGACTATATGTCAATTAATCGCCTATATCCCGCAGATGCAATTCGCTAAACAATGCTGTGATCTGGTTGATGTTCAAACAAAATCAAAATTGCCCTCTCTAGAAGTACGCTCATTTACATAACTCAATTTCAAAGAACTCCGAGGGCAGTCAATCATTGAGTTGTTCGCATATAGAAAGCAAAAGTCCGAGAAATTCTTAACAGGGCCAAGACGTCTCCACATCACCCTCTCAGGACAAATCAATTGTACAAGGATCATCAGCCTCTTACCAGGTAAATGTTCCCATCGAGAGATATGCGAACAATGGTCTCACGATCGAAAGGCAAGCATCCCATGATCTTATATCCCGACAGTTACAGTATGCACGAATCTACCAACCATAAGTTCAGCGCATTGTGCAATACTAGCGCTTAACAGCTTCCAAGGAAGGTATCCCACCGAGAACGTGTCACCTGGCGAAGTCCTTGCTAGGCTCCGCCCCACATACAAAAGTTCGACTCGCAAAGTCACTACTGTAGTGACTTCAGCGAACGATACGAGTGATGACATTGTACTGCATACATCATCGAGTTGGGTAACTAAATGGTGGATCCCTGCTCGCCTAATGTTGGACAGTCTCAAATGGGACTTGAGGCTACAAGAATTACACATATGATGACTACTTGTACAGTATGGTCCCCACCACTAATTTTCGTCATCATCTGCTGACAACAATTTCCTATATCGAGATCGTATGCCTCGAGAAGCCACATTGAGAAGTTGTGAGAAATATTTGCTTACATCGTAAACGTAACTTGGTTTCTTGAGCAGGGGTTGCTTCTATGGCTCCAGCTTCGTTTACACTCCATGCTTGACTCGTCCTAACCCAAAACTGACCAATTATGACGTCATTCTCAGCACAATTCCATTCCTTTCGTATTCTAACCTTCCAACCAAGCTCATTCGCAGATTGAATTTCATTTCGTAGCCCAGCCTGGGCTTCTAATGTTTCCAGCTGAAGCATATCGAGGTTAGGCAGCGATTTTATGAACTATAGTTTAACGGTAGCTGTTAGTAAACACTTTGTGATCATAAACCTGGATTTGAGTCAGGAAGATATAAACCGTTATAACACAAAAAGCTGTGAGACGCTGTATCAAAATGATAATTGTCCCGGTGATCCCAACGATATACTAGGATATATGGAGGGGAGGTATATCTTGTGTTGGTAACCTCAGACGATTTAACAATCGCGTTAGATATATATATTTCTCACGTAAGTAGAGTTGATGGTAGCTTATCGGTTGCCATCAACCAACTCCACGCCACTGCATGAACCTGGCTCTTGACGCGTGAAAGGGAACCACCTCAGACCTAAATCAGTTTCTGTTGAAGGCAAATTGGCAGCGGCTGAGCAAAGTGAGCAATGACATTGAAATGACAAGCAACTAAGCGAAGTATACTCAATCATTCGCACTATTCTTCAGACATGCATTGTTTACATTGTATCTTTCTCTAAAGGCTCACGTCATTGCTCCTCCGAGCTCAAGCATAGAATGTGCAAGAATAGTCACTGTTAGTATCTTCAAACCATTTTCTAACTATGAATCTCCATCGCGGCGTCTTCCACCCAAACTATCTATGCGAGCTCCCCTGTCCTATCGTAATCTTCCCTTCCACAACCATATTTTCCCATCATGTCACGTCTCATGCCATAGGCTTCAATATCGGTTGATGCACACACAAAGAAAGTCCCTTTTGTTATCCATGTAATGGCACTTGTTGCGTTCACGACATTGCTGCGACTGGAGCAGTTAATAAGATATCGGTGAGAAAGCTCAAGTGAGATTACAAAGGTTTTTGATGGGTGGTTGGAACTAACAATTGTCATTTCCCAGATTATGAGCATATTTCCCAAGGCGTTGCTTGAGAGAGCTTTCTTAAATAAACTGCTCTAAGATCACCTGATGTGCTATATCAAAGCGCTAAGGCCTTCTCTAGGTGTGGACAGACCACACAAATTGGCTGTGATCATATACCGGCCGTCCGAGATATTAGAGTCCACGATGAGAGATCTTCAAAACTTAAAAGGTAATATGTAAATCGATCTGCAGGGCCCCGGAAATTACTACTGGAAGATACGTAATCATAGCTCTAAGACGCTATTCTATATTTTGTTGTTCATCTGGCATAGTAGGTCGCGAAATTTCGTTGGAAATTCGCTACCGTTGGTAGTGTTGAAGCTGGAGGGTGGCCAATCTATGTTCACCTGGACACTCGGTGACGTGAATTCGGCTTTCTTGACGCAGCTTCAGGCCCCTCTTCCAAGAATGCCTCGTGAAGATACCCCTTGAGCACCGGGTACTCGCCACCGGCATAGAGGAGGTGCTGTCCCAATTTGAGCGGCGAAGCAACTTTCACAGGGTCTGAAATATAACAAATCTTGATTTATTCCATCATTCTGCATAAACTGCTATTAGTCAGCAGATACGGTGAGCTTTACTAGAATAATGGATTGAGAATAACTATTCCTGTTATCAAGTCATCTAATTTTCTCAGTCACACCTGATGCAACTAGCAAAGTGTTGAATGAGCGCTTTGGATTTATAAATTCTGCATTCACATGACTTGTGCACATCTAAAAAAGATGAAGACGACCATATAGGTTGGGGTACTGATTACAGCTGACTTCTCTATAGTGAAATAGAAAGATACTAAGCAATAATAGTACAATACGTTTTCTGTTGTGGAGAGGTCTACTATGGACTCAGGATAATATATATTTAGAGCCGAGTTTAGGTTGTCTCTTCCATCCATCAACTCGAAGATACAGTCAACATAAGCAGTACTCTGCAGATCATAATTCTTAATGCCAACAAGCCTAACTTCCACCGGGAAAAGAGTAAATTTCTCCTCTTTTCAAGGAACTCAGAAATCTTAATAAACAAGGAGGGGCCTTCCGTTATACCTGTTATATCTAGTTACGATGTGGTTTAAGAAGAATACCCGAGATCACTCAGTGGCGTGGATGTTCTTGTGATCACTGGTTCGTGTAAGCAAAATGATAACGTTATATTTCTTCATACTATTAATAATTTTTACTCCAGCTGCTTCCGTTAACGATAGACATGAAAACTATATATGTAATTTGCAGCTTTTCATCAAGGCTGTGTGGTATTTTGAGCCTTATATTAAGCTTTTTTGGATGTTTTTTTGGTCATCAAATTCTCTGCAAAACTATTTTAGAGCTAGATGTGAAACGAATTGAGTGGGAGATGGGTGTACAGCGTATCACCCTCTCATCGGATTTCGTAGATGAGTTCAGTAATGTAACGAGTTCAAACCCCCCCAATCCCATGCGGATTCAGCTGGTTCATCAGGATCACGTCCTAATGGGATTTTACCTCCAAATTGTATTATCCTAGGCAGAAGTGCTCATTGCCAAATACAAGGAGTATATTGGCCACGCCGTGTGCTGACATTCCAAGGCCACCCTAAGTTTGATCGCCATATTTGCAGAGAGATCACTGATATTTTCCTTATAGAAGACTTGAAGATGGACTCAAGCCTTAGAAAGAAAATCATGCAAGCCATCAATCAAGATGATGACTGTTGGTGGACAAGACAAGCCATTTGGATTTTTTTCTTACAACCACCTATTAGTCTCTGTTAAGCTTCGTCATGCACAGTTGGAGTGATTATGTTTGCTTTTGTTTTAGTGGTCCGGTAGATGTCATGAAAACAGTACATGTCTATTATCAAGTTCGTTGGTCAGTGGTGTCATCTAAACCTCGCAAAGAATGTCAAGTTGCTTTTCATTAGATGTCACCAATACATGACTATATGAATCTGGTTGAAACCTTCCATCTTGATTTTACATTGTTGCAGTACAAGGTGAAGCTCCACTCTGCTCCTAGAGATTCAAAAACCGTAACTAGACAATATGGATCTTTCCTACACTACGGAGCGACGCGCCCAGAGAAATGTGGATCCTGGACCACTGTAGGTGTAATGAATTATCAATCAGAAACTGCAGGACTTACCACATTAAATTCTAGTGGAATAGCTGTCTTTGCAGTAACGAACACGATGTTGGCATTTCTTCTCTTAGAAACGAAAGGGATTCATGAGGATGTTATGATTGTTGGGATGTTGTGGTTCGTTGGTGGCCTGGGTTCTTGGGTTACAGCTATCTTAGAGTATATGGTAAGTCTCTAGACAAATTTATTATATTATATATACTCTAACGCTATATAGAACGGAAAGACTTTTGAGTTTACGGTCTTTGCGTGTTTTGGCGCCTACTATTTCTCATATGCCGCCACAATGAGTCCGGTATTTTCCGTGAATTCTGGATACACTACTACGAAAGAATTTCAAAATGCCATTGCTTTGCTCTTTCTGGCATGGTTCTTTCTATTTATTCTCTTCACCATTGCTGGTATCAAGACAAACTTAGTTCTACTCACAATATTCACTTCGGTAACTCTGACGGCAGCGTTCGTCTCTGCATCTCACTTCATGACAGCAATGAATGCGGATGATACCGCGCTCAACCTTCAAAAGGTACTTCTCATTTTATTTGAATTTATACTTAGATTTCTCACTATTTTAATTTTAGGCAGCAGGTTCTTTCCTCATTCTTGGAGCGTTGGCTGGATGGTATGACCTGGCACATGCATTGTTCAAAGACCAGAAAATAAGATGGACTCTTCCACTAGGAGAACTTAACGGTTATAGAGATAGCCAAGTAAGAAACCATGTTTGATTGGGAATGTTAAGGCTGATGGACTTAGGTCGAGGTCGAAAGTCAAATTAGTCATGAAGCACCGAAGATCAACATTGATCTCCCAAGCAGAGCATAGCCGGTTACCGAGAAGGTTTGAGCAGGAAGTGGAAGAGTGTTAGCTTAGAAATACTCAAAGGTATTCAAATCTAGAGTATCTAAGGGCCTTAGTAACAGTGAAAGTTTGTGAGAGACAGTAGAAACACGCAATATAAAAATACTTCACAGTCAGCGACTTATACCCACGCAGCACGAAGTAAGTTGCTGGAGCATTTTCGTGCTCAAAGATTAGTTGGTCCAAAAGAAAAGAAACTGCCACTAAATATTCTCTTGACCGTGAATTGCGCGCTGTGCCGTCTCCCATGATGAGCCACCTTGATCACGTCCTCTAAGGCTTATTTTTATCGAGAAAAGCCTTACCGTACGCCGGAACACTATTCTATTCAAGTACTGTATAGCTTCGTAGTCTGAATGACTCCAACCCAAGAGAGTTGCCTAAAACGACTCACCGAAAGGTGATAGAAATTGTATCCCAAGACTGTTCAAATGAGGAAGGTCCAGCGTACTACAATCTTGCCACCATTCAGGCACGTAGGCATCTGACTAGCCTCAAGAGCCACCTCGAATGATCTAAACTAAAATTTAAAGCAACGAAGATATTACTAAAGTAAGATATCTGCGTAGCCAGCTAGGAAAGGTCCCAAGCGATCCCGGAGGGACGCCACGAGTCGACTTGTAGTTCAAAGCCCACTAGCCTCAGAGGGATTATTGATTTCCTTCTATTGCGACAGTCTACACAGCCACATTGATGGCTACCTGGATCTCAGTTAAATATATACCTAATGTGCGGCGTTCAGCATATTCTACAGCTCTTGTTTCTGTGATTCAGTTTGACGGTATCTTCTTCAATCAGTCGACTCACTTGCTCATCCTCTTCAGTACCAGCAACGAACAGCATCGAACTATTAAAATCACGATTTACGAAGTATCAAAAGAACACATTTATCTATACAATATGGCACCCACATCACGCGCTAGTCTTCGAATTGCCCCTCTAATAGATCTTTCAGAAGGTCAAGGAGCTAATACCTTGAAGAATACTCGATTCTATGATGCTTGACACAAGGATCATACTAAGAAGTCAACAAGTCAGATATGTAAGTTAGAGAGACAAAAACCTCTGAAGCTTCTGCACGCCGATGGTTTACACAACGACAGAATCTTGGTTCTATAGCATATAGAAGTACACGGTCTAGGTCTAAAAAGCTTGGAAGGCCTTTAGAGGTCACAATATCGCTCTGTAAGATGCTTATTTCTCCATCTAGAGACCCTGTACGAAACCAGTCTCTTGATTCCCAGCTTGCATACCATAATAACAATATTATACCAGTCCAAAGACGCCAGTTGAATAAGAAATGAAAGGAGCATACTAAAGGAGGTTAAATCTATAAGTGTGCATTATTTAGAAGGATATCTCGTCCAGGAATTGCCAAGAAAGAGAGGCGTATGGTTGGGAGCACAAGGACGACAATCAGTCGAGGATTTCTGGAGTTATATCTTTTTTTCTAATGAAGCACATATTGACCCTTCTTCTCTGGCCCCTCAAGGAGTCCTAAGAGAGCGTGGCTATCGATATGACAATACGAATATCCAAGAAAGCCCAGAGAAGAAAGGAGTCAAGTTTCATGTTGCATCTTGGATTACTTGGTTTGCAAAAGCCGAGAAACTTGAGTTCTATAATGACGATGACTCCACGACCACGTCGCCGACTAGAATTGGATGCTTTAAAGTCACATACGACAGGGATTAATGTTAAAGGGAACTATATGGCACAGAAGTAGTATGCAGAGCGTCTAATACCAGTTTATATTAGAGCTATCCATAATGCCAGTCTATACGATGCAGAGCCATGGTTATTCCAGGAGGATAGAGACCCTTCTCACGGTATACAGAAGGAGGGTATTGCTCGCCAGCTTAAGGATGCTAATTGGATTATAAAACTTAAGCACCAGCTCAGAGCCCTGATATTAATCCAATTGAAGCTATTTGGAATATAATAAAGCAACGATTACGACGTAAGGTCTTTTAATCAGAGGAGGGGTAAACAAGGTTGCTCCTCAAGAGTAATGGAGCAATATTACAATGACAAAATCAGAAAACGTATAAGTTAACCCCTATTCTTGGGCGATGTAGCCGCCTTAATAAAAATGGTGGGAAAGCAATTAAGACTGCATTACGGTAATAATGTTGTGTAACTAGAATAAATACAGTACCTTCATAATACTACTTCGAAAATTTGGCATCGCTGGAGCGTGCGAATTCGAACTAGCACTGGTGGATGACATTACTGCTTATTCATTTCAGCGCGTGATGGGCTGAATATTTCATTCACTTATTGTCAAATATCCGCGAACGCGACACGTTGTTCATTAATGGCGGCCGGTCACTTGGTGGGGAGCAGTTGAAGTAGGAAGTTTCTCAAAGGGTTACATTTTATAGGGTTACTGTTGGAATATCATTATATCACCTACACGTGATCACAACATTGTCATACGGTAGATATGTAAGGGTATATCACAATACCCCTACATATACATATATTTGTAATATCGACGTA